>QOVE01014958.1:5770-33868 GCA_003521275.1 Tricholoma sp. MG99 | reverse complement strand
CAGGATGTAAGTAGCAGCATTGAATTTCAGCAGAGTGCACAGCTGATTCTGGGTTGGACCTGTTATCCCTTAGTTTGTAAGTAGCAGCATTGAATTTCAGCAGAGTGCACAGCTGATTCTGGGTTGGACCTGTTATCCCTCAGTCTGTAAGTATCAACATTGCATTTCAGCAGAGTGCACAGCTGATTCTGGTCTGGACCTGTCACTCAGGATGTAAATATCAGCATTCAGCATTAATATCAGCATAGTGCACAGCTAATTCTGATTGGACCTGTTATCTCTCAGGATGTATGTGCAATCTTTAGATTTAAAAGATTATCTGTCCTTAATTTATGTTCTTACTATCTTTCTTTAGTATGTGTGTGATGTCTTTCTATCCTGACCAAGTATACATCTGATTTTCCATTTTTTATTAAATCATTAGTGGGTGGGTGTTTTTATTTATATTTTATTATGTAATGCAATGTTCATTCATTGGTTTATTCATAACTTTAGCAGGTATGTACACAATTGACTTGTGCTATATTTGACCTTATTTTATTTCTGTAGAAGGCAAGTTGTTTTTATTTATGTGAATGTTATATTCATGGAATCTGGTATCCACCCATTCTGCAGCATGTATGTTTTTCTTTTGCAAGCCAGAGTAATCCTTTTAATTACCAATTCTATTTTCATTTAGATTGTATGTTTCCTTTGTTACTTTTATCAGATATTTATGATTCAGACCATTTATTTCTAGGATGTGAATTATTTTCTTGATTATTCTAATTTTTGTTACTTATCTTTCTTTTTCTTTCCTTCTTCAGCATGTAAGTCATTCTGGTGACCTTCAAGTGATTTTAACATTCAGATAATCTTTCTAGTTTGTGTGTTTCTTCACCATGTTCACTTTCATTGATTCTGCCATTATTTATCTTGGGCACATCATTTTACAGCTTGTAAGTGATTAGTTCTGCTGCTCTCCTCTTTTAAAAGCCATCTCACTGATAATTCTTTCACTCTAAGTCCAACTCACCCACTGTCAAGGGAACATGGCAGTCCTTGATATCTTTTCTTGCAAATTAGTAAGATGTTCCTTTCGTCTGCTTCCTGCTTTCAAATTATAAATTTTCAGAATTGTGCCATGATTTTTCCAATATAACCAAGTAACTGTAAGTTATTATTGACACTTCACAAATGCTCAAAACATGGTAGTCAAGGACAATTTTCAGAGCCAAATATGATTTTGTTACCTTTCATGATTCCCCAATCAACAGGTCCAGCCAGTAACTCCTTTCAGACCTCATCTTCAGAGACTCAAATGTGCCTTGCTACATTTTGTACAATTAGTAGAAGGTTAACTCATGGAACTGCTTATATGTATTGGAGTGAATCAGCCTGATGAGGCATGAGAAGGCGAACCGGACAACGTATGCTAGAAACAAAAGAAATATTACAGTCACCTCATAAGATACCGTAATAAGGAAAATAATAATGAACAAGATCACTTGTACTGTGTCTCCAGCTGTAGGGTCCTGACCCCTCAACGCTCGCTCCATATGGTCCACTGGCGGATTATGAAGCCAGTTAGGCGGGGAGACCGTAGCAGCGCTCATTGGGCCTTCGCTTCCTTCTGGTATATCAGGAAGTCCATGCGGGCGTACACGGTCCGTCTCGTCTCGTCTCCCACAAGGACTGTTCATGCCGGACAAAGGGAACGTGATGATGTCGAGCTGAGACATGGAAGCGGACGAAAAGGGAGAGCGCGTGGTGCGGGTAGTGTCTGGACTCTGCAGAAGAAGCACGACAGTGTTGCGGGCGTCGTGGATCAGGCGGGATTTGTTGAGGCTGGTGTAGGTTCACGGAGATGACACGGATGTCGGGAGGGGTTTGGGATTGAGTTGGGGATTGGATGATGAGAGGAGGGGGGAGAACGCCGAGGAGAACGACACCTGGTGGAGGCATAGCGAGGTAGGGTAGGCGAGTAGGCCGTTCCTTATCGCGTTTTTCTTTCTCTCGGTTCTCTTTCTGTCGCTCCTGTTCGCGTTCTCTCCCCTTCTCGCATTCTCATTGCTGTTCTCGTTCATGCCCATGACCTTCACGTTCGCGTGCTTCTCTCGCGAGCTTCACGTTCCCGTTCTCTCTGCTGTGCAAGTCCACGTTTCCGCTCTCTCTTCTCCTCTCTCTCCTTCTCTATTTTCTTCTCCCGTTCCGCATCTCTCTCCCTAACTTCCCTTGCCTGCTTCTCGCTCTCCTTCTCGCTCACCCTCTCCTTCTCTCTCAGGACTTCCTTCTCCCACTCAAGCTCTACCTCCGTATTCCTCAACTGCTCACTCTCCGTCTCCGTCTCCCTTTCCCTCTACTCCGCCTGCTGGGCCTCATACACCCAAATAGGCTCCCTCTGCTCCAACTCTCTCTTCAATGCCTCCGTCTGCTGCTTAACAGCCTCCAGCTCGCGGCGCACAGCGCTGTCTTCCGACGACGCCCCACGCTACTAGTACCTTGCTGAGGAACATGGGTCCCATTCACATGCACCTGCTGGGGGCTGAATGCGGGGCGTATTCACTTGTGATGGGACAACGGATCGGGGAATGCGGGAACTGCCCACGAGGTGCTGAGTTAAGAGACGGGTGGCGGGCATGTTCTGTGTGTGTCACGCATGCTGTGCATCCCGTGGGCCATATCAGGGTGCTGATAATAAGATTGATTTGCGGGATGCCTTCTGTTCTCATCCATGTCCGTCGAAGAGGATAAATCTTGAAATTCTTCGATAAATGTGGTCCCACTGTCTACTAGAGGTGCCACTTGGGCACTGGCGGCTAGGTATCTGGCGTCAGGGGGTGCGAGCACCGCTAAGCGACCCTGTTGGATGCCCTCTTCGACATATCTTCGAAGCCTTGTCTCCTGCCCTCTTCTCGAGCGAATAGGACGAGCTGTTCGTCGTTGAGCTTCCTGGTTATAGCCCGAGCGTCGCTTGCAGAACGTTCGTCGTCATCACGTTCACCTTCGACGTTCATGACTGCCTCATTTGCTCGATGACTGTGATACCGTATGGCTGGCATAATATGAATGACAAAACGGAGAGCGACATACAGTTCTTGTTTCAAGTGGTCTAGCTGGAACTTGTACAACGCAATCTCCTGCTGTGCTTTCGCGGCCTGATGTTGGGCATCGATTATCCCCTCCGAACCTTTCAAGTTGTGTAAAATCTAGTGTTTTGCGCTCCTGCTCCGCATTGATACCCCGCTTGAAGTTGGTCGTTGCCTCGAGATGAGTTATTGCAGTCCGAAGTAGATGCTTCTCTCCGCGGCCTCAAACTCTGTCTTGATGAGGCTCTGGACGGGGATTCGAATGGGGTGTTGGAGTGCGCGTTCGTGCTCCTTGCGATGTTGGGCACTCGGACTTTGGTCTCTAGCTTCAGACCATGAGGTGGATTGGAGTGCATTTGTTTTGGTGGCATTGTTCTGGTGAGTCGGCAGCAGGGAAGAAGTCGGAGTTGGCAGAGTTTCCAGGGAGGGGGCGTTTAGCAGTTGGGGTTGTTTGTAGTAGAAGTCATGCAGGTGATAACTTGAAAAAAGAGTTCTATGTTCAACGACAATGGGTTGTGGGTAGAAGCTCACTCATTGTTCTGTTCACGAAGGATTGGGCGCCGAGCATAGTGGAGCTCCGATGAAGTGACGTGGATGTCTCATACAAGGCTCGAGGCCAGACTCCAGAGTCTACAAATTTGGATGCTTGGTTGACCTCCTTCCAGTTTTGGAGAAAGATACGTAGAAGATTTATGGTGATCAATGCCGCCAACACTGAGCTCGGCGTTTGACGGGTGGAGGACCAACGAGCACCCTAACAGTTAGAGTGGTGGTTAGCCATTCGAGTTTTGACAGGTCAGTAACAACACTGAAAGGATCATTAACAGCGAAGATGTACGAGGTACAGTAGCGCCGAGAATCTTGAGTCGTAGGATGAACTTTCCCCTTCCTACCTCACCTGGACCTGCCAACGATGCAATTGATCAAGAAAATGGCGCACGTGCATTAGTCTCGATACCAACCTCCACCATGATTTTGAAGACAATCGTTCTAAATACACATAACGACATCCGTCACAGCAAGCAATATGCATTTGCAGCCGGGATTGAAGCGCGTGTTCATGGGGCACTCGGAAGCGCTGGTTGGAAAAATCTGAACAACGGCATGGTTTGGTCATGCCAGTGGTATCTAGCCATGAATACAGAGTCCACGTCTGGCTGCTCTTTTTTTCCCCAGATCCATCTCTCATGGTCTTCGTTGATTCTCACCTACGTCACAGCATCTGCAGTAGCCATGCTACTTTTACCTCCGAGACCTCGGAAGTCGACATAGATCATCTGCGTCGAACCAGCTATAGCGACGCTTTTCAATAGACAATCAGTGACGAGTAACTGCTCGACCATCTTAGACCGTAGTAGGAACGAGGACATCGATGTCATTCTCCTTCTCAACATCCGCCTCCACTGTGATTTCACGCACCGTTGCAAGAGTACGCACTTCACTTGACAAATCACAAGAGGTCCATATCGGCCGTCCGTCAACCGGAGGGGCGAGGGCTGTACATTGCAGACCCGTTAACTCTAAACTCAGGAGAGACAGGTCATGGTGTTGGGATCGTTGACAATACTGCCTTTACTGTCAGAGTTGGGACCTTCGGGCAAAACCTGCACAGGGACATTCCCTATGTACATCAGGACTTTCATTCGATGCAGAATCCATCTCTGGACTCTCTCACACTGCTACTTACGCGAACGTGAGTCTTAACGGCACTTCGCATACTATATACTTAGTTACGGTACAGCCTTCTAGGTAGTATGTCTGGGTCGCTAGTAGAAAGCACCATGTCTCGTACGTCTCTGAGATTCAGACAACCTAAAGGTTTATGATGTTAATTGAATTTTCAAACCAGTTGAATCATCGGATCCAGCTCCCTCAACTCCAAGAGAGCGGTGGAATCCTTCATGAGCTCCAACCTCGCCATCATGACCACTGCTCGTAATGTAAGCACAGCATCAACATCTGCCCAGTCTTTGGCATAGGTTCCAGGATGCATGTTACTCCATCCAGCCTCAGGACGATGTTTCTTACTGTCCACGCTCATACAACTCGCCGTTGCTCCTTCTACTCCCTCAGCTAATCTCTCCAGGTAAAGTATCGCGAATTCCAGCCGCGATCTTTTCCATCCGGTGATGAGCGACCTGTTTTCTGTCTTTGACGCAGCCTCAACCGCCGACCTTGTGTCAACGGGCACGCCGACATCCGCACTCGAGTCCCCCGTCATGATAATCTCTACCTTTTGGGCGATCCAGGTGTCGAACATCATGATCTGCAACCACAATAACGTATTCGCTCGCATCCGCCAACCTCTCCCTTTGTCTTCCTTACGTAGGTTTGTGTTGTAATGCCTTCCCCACTTCTTGGTCAATACCCCCTCAGCTAGAAGGAGCTTCAGATGAGGCAGAACAGGAACTCCATTCACCATACTCGACACTTCCCAGCATTCGCTCATTCTGACGGCAAATTCGGCGAAATTTGTGACGAGCCATCCACGCATCCCTCCGCTCTCGCATCCCCAGTTGTTCGCTGTCTTGAAATCATCCATTATGACAAGATCCAAACGCTTGTTCTTCATGGTTTCAAACAAAGACGTTGGGGCCTCCACGAAGCCAAGGTTCTCCTGAATATGTCGAAATGCTGTTTGGGATGCTACTCGTCTTTGTGCTTCTGTCCATGTGTCCAGATTTCGATGTGGGAACGCGTTTGCGACCGCCATATTACTGCAGAACGAGAGAATAAACGGAAGGACAGGTACACTAGGCTTGCACCATTTGCCTTGCCACCGTACATCAACGTCCGGTTCTATCTGAGTTATGACATCTTGTACATCAATCGTCTGCCATTGATCGCCTCTCGCCCTATCACGAGCAGCGGAAAAGACATGGTAGGCCGCGTTGAAACCCCAATCGGCAATATCGGCGAGCGAATCACCGACTTGGATTGTTCCACGGGCCGTATGCAGAAGCATCAATAACTCTGAAGGGGAGCAATCCAAAGCGGGTGGGAGAACTCTGGGCGCTAGTCCCGAATAACGTGTAAGTACGCCAACCCCGTGCTGGTGGTAGGTCGTAATGGTGCAGTGTTTTCCGGCCATGTGAATGTGATGGCCGCGCAGGTCGAATTTGTTGACCTCCATATCAAGCAAGAAACCGAAAGATATCAGGTCGGACATCTGGATGTACATTGGTGGGGTATCGAGTGCGACTGGGATTGTATCGGCGTGTATGTACTCTTCGCCTTGCAAATCGAGTGCGTCCATGCCGAGATCTGTTAACATGTTGTACCAGGTCGCTCTGCACGGCGCAACCCGGGTGTGGGATTTTAAGATGTCCTTCTCAACCTTAGCAACAAATCTGCGTTGGTACCATCCGAGTGCGGAACGTGGAACAGCCGATTGGGCTTCGTCTCCGCTACGGAAGATGATTAGCCTGCCTTCATTCAGGGTGTGAGGACCTCTAGGCCCATCCACAACTTCTCTTTCCCAATTGAATTTGTAGTCCGGGAGCACGGAGGTCATTCTCTCCTTATGTTTCTTGCTCCGTTGACCTATCTGTTCAACAACTTCTCTAGCAGAACATTCAGGACGAACATACTCCACATGCCATCTCCACTCCCGCAGGGACCAACGGTACCTGTTCTTATAGGCCCAACGACCTATGGCGGCTTTATCAACTTTGGAATGGACCACTGCCGCAGAGATATACTGCCGAGCTGTCTGGAGCAAAGAAATGACGAGTGCGATGAGAGCCACCACCAATGCCGTGATCTCCGTTGTAGACATAATTGCACAGTTGGAATGCCAGGTTGTGCGATGAATCGGATGAACCAACGAGGCCAGAAAATCAAGTCGCTAATGAGCTGGTTGCGTGGCGGTTGACTAGCGAGATCCTGAGTCGACATGCATAGATTACACTGAAATACGCACAAGAGCTTTATGGGATCTCTATCTTGAGTTATCGAAGAAGTTGGTTGGCTCGAGGTTGAAATTGTCCCGGGAAGATTAAATCTTTTACTATGATGGGTCATAATGGTCCGTCTATTGTATAGTAATAGCCACACGTCAGCCGTGAGGCGGCTTGGAGCTGAGAAGTCTATAGATGCAAACCCATTCTGGTTGTGAGGCCAGGACATCGTTGAATGGTTCACAGTTGCATAGCTTTTCCGACATCTGATCTCGGAACGATCACTAGCGTGTCCAAAGAGGGAGCGATTACACGACGAAAACACGAGTTATACTCGATGCTAAAACGTGTCAGCCAGAGGTTCCATTTGATCATCGCGATACCGGCAACAAGAACAGATGTCTTTCATTTCGGACGAAAGCCTACCCCTATGTAATGCGATGTGATGGATATTGATGAAATCGGATGGGTATTTAATGTATCGATGCGCTGTCACGCGTGCAATTGTATGTTCACAAATGATTTTCTCGGGCAGTGAATTTGTAACAGGAGGAACTTTACTTACGTGAGGACCGACATGGATGGGAAGTTCACTAGCCTTGTGCAAAAAGAGAAACTTAATAAGTATACAAAACCTACTAACTAGGGCCAAAATGAGGATGGACAGTCGTTTGCTAGTGCCTGTTTTGGGTGTGATCCGGCTCGTTGTCAGTGGTCCTATGGCATGATGGCGGGTATTGTAGTCGGGGTTGCGACTGTTGGCGCGTTGACGAACAATGGAAGGAAAGATGTGGCGTCAAGGTGAGAGGGCATACAGTATACGTAACATATGTTGGCGAAAAATGCTGGCGATCTGACTGGCGATCGCTACTCTCTGGACACTAAAGAGTTCTCACGCCCCTCTAAACACGACACGGCCCCGTGACGCAAAATGCACCAGCACGCACTTTAGTCTTGTACGATTGTCCCAAAGCATACCCAAATGACGCTGAAGGGTCGCGGGGCCCAATAACAGGTAGGCAGCAGCCCACAACTTGACAGCATTCATCCCGTCACTATTGAACATGAACTACACCATTCAGACCAAACATCTCCTAGATACCCCATACTCGGCGAGGGCCCAGACGATCACTAGCATGTTTCGAACGAAGACCCTTGCATCCGATATCTGCGCAGCTGTCAACAAAGACTTGCACAATCATTTTCTTACCTGTGATACAGCTGAATTTTCAGAAAAGATCCTGCCGGTCTCAGAATCGTGCGTGGAAACGATTTTAAAGCAGCTGACTAGGAAGTCTTTTTATAAAAATGGACGATGGGCAAAGATGCCGACCTCGAATAAGGCCACGGAAGACGAATTTTATGGGCCGTTCATTGAGATTGCCACTGCTATATCTAATGAAGCTACGGCCACTGAGACGGGAGCCGACGGACGAGTCAGGGGCGTTTGGGTAGATCGTCACAGCAAATCGCCAGATTCAACCGACGAAGAATCTGCAGACATTCGTCCAGATTGCTCCTTTGTGTCTAGCAGTGCTGCCATCCAGGAAGCAGAGCGGATAATAGCCCGCCGGGCACTAGACGGACTGAATCAGCCTGGCGTGTCGACTAAAAAGAAGCAGGTCCCGTCTTGGATTAAGAAACCTGAGAAGAGACAAGTAAAGGAGGTTCGTTTTTCGGAAGTCATCGATGACGTGAAATCTTACGCGTTCTTCTGCTAGAGAGAGGAGTTGAGTGTATGGTGGCGTCAAGTCCACACTCCAGTGGAAATAAAGCCCGATGACAAGGACTGGGAGAAAGCGTACACTCAAATTTGTTGTTACATGCGACAGGTGCTCGCAGAACAGCTGGATCGACGATTTGTTGTTGGACTGCTTCTTTTCTGCGACCAGTTGGCCGTGCTCTTGAGCGATAGGTCAGGCATTGTTGAAACGTCGACTCCCATCGATATACACAAGGTTGGTGACCGTACCGATGGCGATTGGAATCGATACCCTTGACGCTGTTTTAAATTGCAGGATCCAAAACGGTTTATCCAAGTTATCGCAAGCTTCGGTATATTGGAGGCGCACCAGATCGGCTGGGACACAACTATGGGAGTTTACGACCCCGATAGTAGTAAGATCTGTCCTTCTTATCAGGTCTCTAACGAAGCTGGCATCTTCGCCGACAACAAGTACCGGTAATCGACATTCCTTCCGGAGGTGAGAAGGACAAGAGGGAGAAGCTTATCACTGTTCGAACTCTTTCTGCTGCACGATCTGAAGCTATGGTTGGACGGGCCACACTGGTACGGGAAGCGGTTAAATATGAAGAACGGATGAATCCTACTAAGGTTAGACGAAATACTCATTCCACGCCGTCTATTGATGCAGGAATGACAGATTTTCGTAATTAAACGGTATTGGCGTCCGTATCGCAACCCTTCCAGACGAGGAATTCTACCGTCAGAAGGCGAACGGTATTCTGGGTTAGGTCCGCAGGACGACCGTTTATACGCCTACGAGGACATTGCTATTCACGATGGGAAGCTTGATTCGACCTTGGAGTGGATCCGCAAGAATATGAATTACACAGAACACGAAGATAACTCACCAAAGACTGGTTCGAAGAGGAAACGTGAAGCGGATGACGATGACGCAGAATCATATTGCCATGTCACGATAGCCAGCTCATCACATGCAAAACACATTGTCCCGTCTTCTGATCCAACAGTCCTTGTTTCTCGAGTTCATACGCAGCTTATAATGTCTCATTCAGGCTGGGCCATTCGACACTTCAAGAGTCTTCTCGAATTACTTCGGGTCATCCTTGATGGTGTTCGAGGTAGGTCCTCATTCCACACTCTCAGGCTAACCATTGATGGTCATTGTGATACCTAGACCACCGTACTTTCTACAAGAATGGTGGTGTGCACCGCGACGTCAGCGCCGGAAACATAATCATCGTGCCTACCAATGACGGGAACGAAACAATAGGACGCCTCATTGATTTGGATCATGCGAAGGTGGCCACGGGATTTGCGGCAATGAAGCGTTGCGATGAAACAGATCAGCCCCTGGAGTTATACAAGTCGTTTATATGCCTCCGTCCGGAAATGCAGCCTTATAAGCTGACGTCATAGTCAAAGCCTTGTAGGTTGTTGGGTCCCAATTGGTTCCAGAATATGTAGGCCAAGTCGTGACAACTCGGCAGCAATTTCTCGATTTCATCCCCTCCGGGATCCTTACGTCTGCTGATCTCCATTGGGACATGGCAGTGAGCATTACCTGCAATATCCAGTGTGACATACTCATAACTTGGACATTCCCGCTTTTAGGACACTCAGCCCCCAGAGTTCACAGATCACGAAGCCCGAAGCGGTAGTCGAACGGTAAGCAGTTAGTCCTAGAATCCTTGAGTTGTCAAGTGATTGAAATGATCTTCCAGGGAACACTTCCATACATGAGCGCCGAGGTGTTGAGGGCCAAATTCCACAGTAAACAATCCTTACCCCGAGATGCGGTCTTTTTCCACGATGCTGCCCACGACATGGAGTCCTTTATGTGGGTTGTGGTGAATATTTGCTTGACGCGCAAGGGCCCAGGAGCAAATATGACTCGAGATGAGTTACATCCTTTTCGAGATAAGGATGATCTACGTGATATTGAACTTGAAGATTTGTTTTGGAATCTCTTCGACTCGAATGCGGACGATCTTCTTGCAAAGAAACAGGAGTTACTCGATTCACCCGAGTTAATGACGGCAGTTGTGGATAAATTCCACCCCTACTTCAATGAGCTCAAGTCACTGGTGTTACAGTGGTGGCACACACTGGTTTTAGCATATCGATTCCGCGCCTACGAATACCACGACATTCACAATCACATCATCGACCTCCTTGAAGGGACCATCACACGAGTGAAACAAGCTAAATAAATCCCGAGGATCTTGAAGCCACGCAGAGAGAAATTAACCGCAGAGAAATGTATCGTGACAGTATTCTGAAGATGTTTGTGCCGAAGGACTGGTTGAAAACACCCCCACCGATAGCAGCTGTTGTGACTTCAGATGTATCGCCTAACCCGATCAGGACTACTCATCCATCCAGGACGAATCAGACGCAGCGCACTGCAAAGCGATCGCGAAAGTAATATAACCGGCGGATAATTTGAAACAATCATCATTATTAATATGTAATGCATCATTAGGAAATGATACAACTTGAAGGAAAATCATTAAAAGGGCTAATATATATACCTCCACTTGGATGGGAAACAATGCCATCTCCTATGCCGTGCTGTACATATTCGGTAATTTTGGTTCACGCTTCTTTTCTTCTTTCTTTTCTCGCTTCTCTTTCTCTTCAGGCGTCTCATCCCGCCACTTTGAGTCACCATGCGAACCCGTGCCGAAAGTCTGCCTCACATTAAGGACACCCAACATCAAACTGACGATCCACTCAGGGAGTACATGCAGCGTGTAAAACGCAGCCTTTGCACCAGCTGAGTTGTATGACCCTGGGTCGGAGGATGCGTAGTCGGTGGTGGTCCTGTACATAACCGATAGCCGGTAAGCACCCGGTATAGCCTAAGATATCCCGGTGTCAGTGTTTTTCTAATGCCAAAAGGTATGAAACTTACCAGAAGTAGACTAAAAATAACAATGTAGGATGCAGCCCGCCGGTCGACTCGAGGAAGATTTCGCCCGGCCCATGTTGCGACACCACACACAGCAAGCGCGATTAATAACGCGATGGAAGAGCTTACATATCTAACAAACCTACGTTAATTTCAGGTCGAGTCATGAGATGGGTTGGATTTACCGAAGGGCTTGATTAACATTATTTTTCTTCGCATCGGAATGCTGGGCTATCAGGAGGGCATTCCCGACTATGCCCGTCACAAGCGCACCGAAGTACAACGCTACCATAGCATCGGATATACGTCGGAACCAGAATCGGTTGTTGGGCTGGTCTAAACATTGTTCGGCTAAGGTTTCCGCGACAGAGGGTGCTGGTGTTTTCTCTGTGAAAAGCGACACTTCTGAGTTGTATGTTGCCTTCCAGAGTTTGTGCTCAGTGATGAGCGGTGAAGATTTATTTTTTAGCTCGAGTGTATTCCCATCATCGGAAGGGCGTGTTGAATTGACTAGTACGCAGCGTAACAAGGCGCTAACGTCTAGGATGATAGCCAGAAACCCAAGCGCCAGAGTAGATTGCATGTATTCCATAAGTCCTGATGATTGATCACTAGCGCGCTCTGTAGCAACGGCGGCACGAAGGGAGAGCATGATCGTTCTAGAATATTTTGATCAATATGAGCCGCTAGAATATACACCATATCTCACCTCTCAATTGTAAAACTCATCGTTCCTGAGAACACGGAGGTTCTAGATCGCTTGCAACACAGCCGATAGATGAAGAAAGGTATGAGGAGTCCATAAAGCGAGCAAAATATGATAGATGGCGCGAGATCGAACCGGCGCAACGAAAAACCTCCTACGAGTGAAGGGAACGCCATGACATCTGCAAACAACAAATGCTGCAGTGTGTGCTGCCTTCACATCTTAACATTATATGAACGCTCAGTGGGAGTGAGAATATATTATTCTCTTGGCTCCGCACAGCCTCGATCGCGACAACTTGCTGCGCTGCAGGGTCGTAATACGTATAGTATATCAAGGACAACCCTTTGAGATCTCCTACGGAAAATTTGTTAGAACAATACATATGAACGGTTGCGCCATTTGCAATGTCTTCATAGGAAATGCATTCAAGTTCTTGCATACTCTGCCTGGAAGTGTCTCCGGAGATCCAGGGGTTATATAAGATGAATCGCCGCATTTAGGTAGAATATTGGATGTTATCAACGTTCAAGCCACCATCAATCAGGGCGTGGCTGTGAATAATTGACAGGACCAGCATGCACAGGCTGCGGTTACTATATGTCACTGTACGCATGCGAACCGAAGGCAGCAAGACTTACGGTACCCTGGTGCCTATGTCACCGTATGTGTCCCAAATCTACATTCGTCCATCTTCTCCGTCACGAGTATATCGAGGTGGCAGATCGACACATACTTTACATATTTATACTCACTATTTTGATAGAGCCATTTTCGCACAGGTTAATGCATATGTTGAGGAGGAACCAGACGCAGCTTAGGAAGAGTCTAAGAGAATGTCCGACATGGAGCTTTGGATTTTTGGTGTGCTGACTCGGAGCTGGCGGCAGGAAAAGAAGGGTTAGTTTGTACTTGTTATTGAAGCATTTCTTTGTCGCGTAAAGGAACCTGCCAGTTTGGAAAGCTATTCTATACTACTACTACTTGTCAAAAATTTGACGCATTGTGATGGCCGGATTGAGAGACTTGAGCAAAGTGAAAGAGCTAATTCGCAAGACAACGGCTCATCAGTGAGTTCAAAATACAGTTATTGCTCTTATTTGATATCGGTTTTCTCATTTAAAAGGGTATACCGAGATCAGGTGGATGAAGCTGTTGCGGCGTGTCAACACGAGGAGGCAAAACGACTTTACACGCTTGCCGCGTTCGAACTCATTGGGCAGCGATGCAGGTTACTCAGAATAGTTGGCAATGATACTGGTGTGCGATGGCAGCTTTATATTGAGATGGATGGCGTTATCCAACGATTTTTGATGGGATGCTACAATGGAATCGCCAGATGCTGTCTTGCCTTGTTTTCAGATTGAACAAGTACGCGTAAATATACGCTTATACTTACTGTAAAAGGCTCACACTGGATAGGCCCTGGACTGGCTAGAGGAAGTACGAATAGTGCATCTCAACACTCGCTATTCACTAGAAAAACCATTGTTCGGTGAAGCTTCATTATCATCCATTGTTTTCGCTTACCTGGGATTTCGTAGAATGGATCAGATGGAACCTCGATCTGCCAGAACTAACCTTTGAACGCAATATTGCCCTCGCAATATCCAGTGACCTCTTCAAGCATCTTGGAAACGCTGGAACCGCCGTCGACCGAAGATGGAACACTAGCAACGAGTCCCTGCCAGCGAGTCACCATACCCCCGAGCTGAGACGGCTCCATCCTGAAAGCTCCTTGTTTTCCCTCCTGTCACTCAGGCATCCAGATCCATCGCTTACTCCAAGCATGAAAGTTACGATCCCAGCGTTACAAGTGCTGGGCTCGTGGAAGAAGCTGGTTTTGTAGAAAAAGAATGAAGTAAAGCCAAGGTTAGGGTTTACGAGCTTCATCTGGAACGGTGAGGGTTGATATACTGTATGGATAGCAAATTTTAATTTTCTTTCATCAGGCCAACTATACGTCGCTGGTGGGGGAGTCGAAACACGAGGACCATGGCTGCGTGACCTTTGGTGCCTTGACCTCCAGAAATTGGACACCTGGCGCCCTCTGCCCTCATACCCCGTTGCCGAAAAATTCACCGGCCGCTGGCTGTGCTGGCACCTCAAAGTGCACCGCGATAAAGCGTACTTGTTCACAGGAAGCCCTCGACTCGATTTTTTCGATCTTCGCAAGGAGACATGGAGCTCTGTAGCCACGACATTCCAACCTACCGACGAGGATAAAACGGAAGGATGCATTATGGGTACTTGGCCATACCCGGACATACAATGTTGCGAGTCGACACAGGAAGTAGTGGGGGATAAGCTATATGTGTTTGGAGGCAGACATGGCTTGACCCGACTGGGGTGCAGCCTTTTCATGGAGCTTGATCTGGTGACGATGAAGTGGCGGAGACTGAGCGGGGCCCTTATGGCTGTAAAGGCGGATTATTCGTGCCCAGGCCCGAGAAAGACACTATCGAGTTGGGTGAACAAGGATCAGGATAGAATTTATTTGGTGTTTGAAGAGCGTGACCGGGAGGCAGCACAGGGCACTGGTGATCCCAATGCTGCGACGCATGGTTATGCATATGAGGATTTCTGGAGTTACGGGATCAAAGAGGGGAAGTGGCGGATGGAGAGGTTTGCAGGCAACGTTCCATGCCCCCGGTCGGAGGCAGCTTGTACTTATGTATCCGAACTTCATTTATTCCTGTTGTTTCTTGTCTTACCTCCCTCCCTTCCTAGAATCCAAAGGTGGAGAAAGCAATTGTATTCGGCGGGTACAACCCCGCACTACCCACCAAGACACAACATGGAAACTTCCGCTTCTCCTACTATGCTGATACGTTTATTTTCTCACCATCCACTTCCAAGTGGCAACAAGTCCTTACGCGAGGCTTCCCGACCTACCGTGCACAGTCTCAGCTCATAAGCGACCCTGCTACTGGTAAAACGTACCTCTTTGGCGGCTACACAAACACCGATGCTGTGCCATCCAGGAAAGATTATATCTCGCGCACGTTTGCAGATCTATGGGAGCTAAGGATCAATGTACCTAATGGCGGTTTCGAGGAAGGGAATGTGAGCATTGAAGAAGAGGCAAGGACAGCGAGAGTGGGCCCATGGCAAAGGTGCTTTGCGTGTGGGGCAGTAGGTAAGTGGCGGAAGTGTGGAGGTAAGTTATCAGGTGCTCCGACCGGCGCCTTTACAGCGGCTAATCTTGAACGTAGGGTCATGTAAAGGACGTGCATTTTTCTGTGATCCGGAATGTTTGAAGGATGGATGGAAGAGTCATAAGCAGATGCATGGATGTCAGAAGGCTTAGCTGCAAAGCTACTAGTAAGGTATTGGATTTTTCTTGTCGGGCCCGGGTCCAAAGGTTGTTACATTTATGTAGACCGCAGCAAAGTCACAAAACCCGTGACATCAATTTATATCAAGGAACGACTCGGCTGTCGACAACACAGCCTGATCTATTTAGTGGTCTTGGTGGTATGAAATCTATCATACCTACACCTGAACTACGAACATCACATGCATGCGTAACTATTCCTTCGTTCGGTGGCGTTTGCTTCGCCCTCTCGTAGTCCTCGTTCTTTGCTTTTCATTACTTGTCTCATACATCTACTTCAAATCTCGACCATCTTATACGCTTTACAAAGGTCTAGTTGAGCAGGAAATCAATGACTCTAGGCAGCTTGTCCAGGAAAATAGAAATGCCAAGTATGTATCGTTTAAACAGCTACGTGGCGCGGGTTTCAATAACCAGGTTGGTTTTGAGTCGTTGTGTTTTGCCAGTGTATGCTTACACACGAATACTACTGGTTAGGCGCAGGAGATCTTGTTGTTCCATCATCTAGCCCTGCTAACGTCCCGCGTATACATCTACAAGCCTTTTGTCTGGCGACCCCGAGGACACCAGTCATTCGTTCCGTTGTCAGCCTTTCTGACAGGTGTTACGAAAACCAGTGTGAATGATGCTATTTTTGCCGAAGTTTGCTCTCCTGGGGAGACCAAATATGTTCGGCTGCAAATTCCAAACCATAACGATCGTTGGGAAGAAGCTAAACGGGTATTAAATGGGAAGGAAAAGTGCATTGTAGTCCAAGATTGGATATTTGACTGGAGGTGTGCAACGTTTATTCATTTTTTCATGACTATGAATTTGATTACATTATAGTTATCTTGCATCTCCAGCCCTCCATTCGATATGGCCCACCTTCCAGGACTATCTGTACGAGAATTTTGAGTGGTCTTCCCAAATCCGTACGATAGCCAATCGTGCCCACGCTACCCTTGACCTGCGGCCAAATTCCAACCCATCTACCATGGGCGAACCCTACTTGGCCCTTCACCTACGGCGCGGAGATTTCGAAGCCCACTGCCACAGTCTCGCAGAAGAGCACATGGGGTTTACCACCTGGGCCACGCTTCCTATATTGAACCCTTCTACCCTCCCACCGACCCTCAACTCTACTAATATCTTCGAACACTGCTACCCTACCCTAGAGCGCATCCTCGCTGCCATCGATGTATACGCACGTGCACGACCCCACCTACGGAAAGTCCACGTCCTGCACGATGGCGCGTGGGATCACCCTCTCGTATATGTGCAACACTACAAACTAGAAGCAGCACTAACTAGTGTATTGCGCGCCCGAGCCGCGGGGTGGGTGAATGGCCCGATGAGGCGGGTGACGCACTCGGGAAGTGTCCCAGTGGGGTGGGAGGAGGGGGATTGGGCTGTTACCGTAGATGCGGAGCTAGCAAGGCGGGCGGAAGTGTTCATCGGGAATGGATTCTCGAGTTTGAGCTCGCAGGTACTTGCGCTGAGGCTGGCAGATGGGGGAAGCCCGGAGGATATCACACTTCTGTGATAAATGGAGATTTTGACTTCAATATGGGAGAGCTAACGTATGTTTTCATTCACTTGGATAATAGAACAACAGCGTGTACATCAAACACAAATGCAGGATTTAATACATTATCTGATACACAGATTCGGGACACTGCTCTTTCGACTCGGTTCTACGTCATACCATATCCCGACTGGCACCGGTGGAGCCATAGTTTATTGATGTATGAAAGCCTTGTTGCATTCCAGGAACTTGCATATTTAATGTGCCTTGCGAAAACGTGGTTTCCACTATGTCTTATCCGCTTTCTTTGGCACATGATGGCTCACGACTCCAAACGACACAAGATTGCTCGCCGAAGATACTCAAGGGCGGGTATAGCATAATCTGCGGACCATCTAGCGCGTTGCATTTGATCGTATCGGTAAACAACAGTCACTTACTGGTACTTGCAGGCTATGATGCCCATGTGTGGCACGCTTCACTGTTCGACCACTTATTGACTCGGAAGAATGGTGCGGGGTGCTGGGCCGATGGAAGAAATTCTTCGCGCGGTCATTGGGGACATATAGTGGACCTTAGGACTGTGACTTGCAGGTGAAGGCTGAAGCGCTTGCACTACGATCCCAGATCGCAATATAGAATTCCCCCGAAACATCGTGGCCGAACGAACGAGTTTCCAAGGGCGATACCTGCTGAAGCTAAAGATCGCAGCTCTGTCTAGAGAACAAGTAACTCCCGGAAGACTTGCTCGATGCCCAGTGTCAGTTAGGACTAGATGGGTTATGGTGTCTTGAGTAGATAGAAGTCTGAAGTCTATCTATAGACTTGTAATGATAGAATCTCCACGTCCACGCCTTTGCCACGATTCAAGAATGATTGAAAACGGCTGGCAAGCTGGAGAAATCATTGACCTTGTGGCCTTCATTTTCACCGACCTATCCATCCAGAAAAGCTACCAAACTTGTCACATCGGATAATGGAAGCTATTTGTCAGGTGGAAGTCGAAGATCGTATTCCCAAACTACGGCTATCTCCCGCTACTCCCCATGGCGCTAGGTAATCCAGCGATCATCGGTACTTACAAGTATGCTTTGATAGATGTGAAAAAAGTTTTCAGATCTGTCTTCTCTACCCCTCAGATACACAGCGGGGTCAAAAGGAGCAGCATTAGTACACATCATGTAGCTTGTTGCAAGCTCTCTTTGGGCATGGGGTACCCAAGGAAGCGTGATAGATCAATTAAACTCTGACGTTCCCAAGCCTGAGCCCACTGTCTCCTACTTATTTGAGTCACCACGGCGGTGATAATCTCGAGTGATGAGGGTGATAATAGAATGTTGCTGCGCGGAACACCACAAGCAAGGCTGAGGCTTATCCGAGTCGGTGGTAAGCTTTCAAGATACGCAGTAAGAACTTATGCTTTATCACCTTTGGGAACAAGGGCAGCCACGTACACTAAGTCATCAGGAACAGGCTGTGAATTGTAAAAGACCTGATAGGCAAGACATCATAGTCGAAAATAGGAGATTGAATATCTCAATTCGAGTCTTCAATCAATTTGTGGACCCCAGCTTCCAATTGGGCAAGACGTTTTTTGTTCAGAATGAGATCTAAGATTGTCCCTCCATCCGGCGTGCGTCCAGAAATGGCGAGAAAGTTGACTCCAGAAACAGGTCCATCAGTCAACGTGCTTCTGTAACAACAAAGAGTAGCTTTTCCCCCAATACCTGTCCAGTTCATATCGCTGATGCGAGCAATCGACAAGTTGGAGATAGTAAGATCCTCTTGTGCATCACCATTGACTGGGATCATCGCCACAATATATTTAGATTTGAGCGCATTAAGACAGGTATTGTACAATGACACTGTATGGTCGAGGGACAATGACTCGCGCGCTCGCGCGAAGGTATACGCAAGGTAATGCAGAGGGATCGATTGGAGTTCCCCTACGGACATGTGCGGATGGGGAATTGGGAGGAAGGAATTGTGGGGATAGCGTTTAAGAGTTTCTGGGAAGAATGGCCGCGCTGTCGCCAGGTTTGAACAGTTGACGATCTTGGAGTTAGGAGTTCCATCAGAGTATGTTGTCTAGAAAGACACAGAGTGAGAAGATGCTAGGAAACGAATGGACATGCATACCTTGAACAACCAAGCGGCAAGGACATCGCCGGTTGATAACCGAATGTCACTTAATCCCTCAGCATCGGCTTGCTTCCTCGTGCGACCAACCAGCGATGTACATGCCTTTGAAGGAAGTATGATCACCTCATGTCTAACGCCGTGCCACAAGTGCTGCCAAATGTGCCAGAAGACAAACAGGAGTGCCGCCCAAAGAGTAAAAGGGGTTACACCCTTGTAGGCCACCAATGCTTTGTGGGTCTTGGGTTCATCTACCCTCAAACTATCGTTAAGGGCGACGTCTAGCGACTCCTGTAGCAAGTTGACGTTTGGACCCTTGTGTAGAGGAGCCGGAACTTCCCATTCGCGCCCAAGCATCTCAGCTTCCAGCGCATGTAACACAAATGAGATGCCCATGCCGTCGAGCAGGCCGTGCGGAAATGTTACGCCGATACAGGTGTATTCTGCGCCCTTGTGCGGGAAGAGCGTAACGTGCCAGCAGATGAGGGGATGTTGTCGGGATATCCATCCACCTGAATGCAGAGGGGTAGATTTGTGAACGAACAGGGAGTTGGGCGGGGACACTGAGACGACAGGTAGTGGCAGAGTGAAGAAATCCGAGATGGGTGCTGTAGAGACGGTCGACGTGAGCGCATACGTTTTATAGCCCTCTGGGTAAGTTCCGACTGGGAACCTGATCTGGTATTTGTTTTTCTGCAATGCAAAGCAATAACAGTTAGTTGATAGTGACCTAGATCGCTGTGCTCCACGTACAGGATTATTAGGAGCAAGTTCAAGCCTTCCAGCAAGTAACGGCCACTTGATAAATAGTCTATCTAAAGCAGCCGAAAGGAGATCGAAGTCAAGGATTCCTTCGACAAACCACCCCATGGCAACGCTTAACGTCTCATACATGGCATCCAGCACTGTGAGGGGGTAGATACCATGAGGCGCAGGCACAGAAGTGGCAGCCATGTCTATGACCGTTCCAAGAAATGCTTCAGTGCTTTGTAGCAAGGCTCGACCAGCTGGAACGTCGGGACGCTTAGAGGATATCGCTGGAACAGAAATGGAGATTCGGCCGCGTAACGCTCATCCTGCCAGCCGACATAATGCCGACGCGATTAGTATGATAACCGCAAAGAAAATCAGGGAATCTGATACATAACACCACGCCTTACACCAGTGCCGTAATGACCACGCTCAGGCTTCGAATTCTTGATACTTAGTAATGACATTGAATCTGTCAATCATGTGAAGATGGCTCGTCGGCGTGTCGCGGCACCGGTGATAATGGCATAGTATAACTCTTCAGCGCTTCAGCTAGGAAGCATCTGCACTCCAGGTGTGTGACTACTTAGACGACGGCCTCGGTGGAATGAGCGCTCATTAATCATTTCTTGACACCGGTACTGGCAGGTGTCAGACCGGATTTAGCAGTGCCTGTGACTCACCGCTGATGAAAATTGAAATATGTGCACACCGATACTAGGTAGTGGAGCTGTAGCTCCCAGTGCTGAGAGCGAGGTCGCATTCTGAGCTGCCATTTTATGAACGTTCGGAACATTTGGTGGCAAACTTGTGCTAACTTGAGGTGAGTCGGAGCCCTCAGCTCGAGGTGACTCAGAAGTCACGGTTAATAATGGAAAATATTAAGTATTCAATCACCGATATTTGCTATGTATCTTATACGCACGCGTATATACAAAGATACGAGTTCGTCCAAAATTCACCAGTTCACTCCGCGTTCTTAATAATAAAACCCGAGAACGACAACGTCTACAACTTGTCTATAACGGCTGCAGGATTTGAAGAAGTTCACAGAGCCGCGTATTTGGATCTATCGGTGATGGTAAACAAAGATCACGGTAAACCAAAAACAAGTTGTTGGACGGCGTGTCTCAAGGATCCGCGCGACATGTGCATGAGGCCGCAGCGTTGGCGCCTTTGAGGCAATTAGACCCTGGCGCAATCAGTTTATCTATGGACATCCGCATTAAATGTGAAGCCGCAATGACTGTAACAAAACCTATAACTTCCCCATCAAGTCGTCGTCCAAGTCGAATACAGTCCAGAAGGCGTTTCTCATCCGGTTCAGCTGGTCCAAGATGCAACGCTCTGCTTTCTTCTCCTATGATTCCTAGGGGACGTCATAGACAATTTTCCATGAGCCCACCGTCAAGGAGTTCTAGATCGAAGAAAGACTCATCTTTTCTTGGGGACGCGTTTGACATGGAGGATGAATCCTTTTATCCCTCGGAATCACTCCAAATGGACCTCCCACATCGACACATTTATCACAGAGAAGAGGAGAGACGTGTACCTTTGGTGTATTCCTCACTACCCCCTTCACCTATTTCAGTCTCACCACCACCCCATGCGCTTACTCCAGAATCTCCCTTATCGCCGACCTTCGCGTCTCAGTCGCAGTCTCAGTCGGTCTCGGCAGTCCCGTTCTCGCTATGGGATTATCTACGCGAAGAATTGCTGGCCACAGATTTTGATTCACATCAAGAACTGAAATGGGAACGTGTGAGCAATTTCTTGAGTATGCCTTTGGCGATGGAGAAGGTACGCTACATCGTTTGACTGACTGAATCTCGCTCAAGCAAACATCTTGGCAGATCATTGGCTTCGGCTTCATCTTGTGCCTTGACTCTTTCCTCTACACCTTCACGATTCTTCCTATCCGATTCACCCTCGCGTTTCTGAGGTTCATAGCCAATATGTTCCGCTCCGCTGCACCTCCTCTCCCTCCGTCACAAAAGGCGGATATCTTGCGCATGTTCCTCCTTGTCGTCTCGGTGTTGTTACTCTATCCTCTTACAGACGCGAGTAAGATCTACCACTCAATCCGGGGACAGGACACCATCAAGTTGTATGTTATTTTCAATGCACTTGAGGTACATTGCTATCGTCTTTTTCCAATCGTAGACTAACCATGTGCTGCAGATTGGCGACCGTATGTGTGCGTCCATCGGGCAAGATATCCTAGACTGTCTCTTCTCGAGGTCAACTCTAGAGCCTCTTTCACATAGGAAGAGGTTCAGCTCGCATACTCTCCGCCCTTTCCTCTTTTTCGCTCTCGCAACGTTGTATAGTGGTTCGTTTTCTCAAATTCTAATCTATATGTTAGTAGCTTTGGTAACAGATCGTTTGTAGTGGCCCACTCCCTCGTAATGGTCTACCAGCTAATCTCGCTTAATGTCGCAATCAACTCATATGACCATGCCCTTCTGACGCTTCTGGTCTCTAACCAGTTTGTGGAGATCAAAGGAAGCGTGTTCAAGAAATTCGAGAAAGACAATTTATTCCAGATAACTTGTGCAGGCACGCCTTATCCACTCATCCGCGCTATATCATACCTAACCAATTTAAATTTTCCAATACTAGATATCGTAGAACGTTTCCAGCTAACCCTCATGCTTATCGTCGTTGCGTTCCGCAACCTCATCGAGCTTTCTGGATCCGAGTTTCCCTTATCAGAGGGATTTGTTCTCCCAATGAGTTTTGGGTGGTTCAGGGGCAATAATGTCCTCTGGACAATATCTTATGTGTGTCTGCCCAGCCGTTCCTATCACTCTGCTAATGATCATTGCAATCATAGCCTGTACTAACTGTACTAGTCTCCGAGATGCTCGTAGACTGGCTCAAACACGCCTTCATCACCAAGTTCAACCATATACGGCCGTCTGTCTACGAGCGATACACGGATGTCCTGTGCCGTGACCTCGCCAGTGGAAGTGCAGTAGGTCGCAGGGGGGCTCGCAAGGTGAAATATATCGGAATATAAGGCATTTCCACTGGCTTACTTGTTTTAAAATAGCACTCATTTGTCGACCAATCTCCACTCGTTGCACGGAGGCTAGGATTCGCCTCGCTCCCTCTGGCAATCCTTGCTATTCTCATAGGCTCACAATCACTAAACCTACTTATCACCATCCATTCTGACTCATTACTCACAACTCCCCCAACTCCAACCCCAGCTCCAACTCCAACGCTAACCTCTCCGACTAACTCGACATCACTACTCTCCTTATTCTCCTCTCCCTCCTCATTCTTCACTTCCCTATCCAGCCTGAATCTCTCAGACCTACAATCCATAGTGCTATCAAAAGCGTGGACCCTCCCGACTGTATCCCCAGAGACAGTGCATTATGCAACGTGGGCGGCTATGGGGGTGTTATTTTGGCTTTGGTGTGTACCTGCTGTATCTCTACCCTGTGCGGCCGTGCTGACTGCTGTCGTTTGGCAGCTTTTTGGTGATCAAAGTGATGCTGGGTGTGAACCTTGTGAGCTATGCGACACGAAGGCGTGCAGGGATGGAGGCGCGGGCCGTTGCGGATGTGGTCAATGATTTTGGGAGGAATCCGATTGGTGAGGGGAAGGAGGAGCAGGTTCGTCCTTTTGATGGTCACCCTTACGCTGTCATTGAGCTGAAGCCGTTTCCTTTTCGACGCGTAGGTGTATAACAAGGAACTAAAGACGCTTCTTGACAATGAGAGGGACGACGCACCACGTACGGCGGAAATGGGAGAGAACAAACTAGGGCAGGAAGGTAAGAAAGGGCGGGTGCCGTTGGAGGAATTAACACGATATACTATGGTGAAACGGATTTGGTAGATTGGTGCATGGTTATCTTTCTGGTGTTTTTGCGTTAAGGAACTACTGATAGATCTTTTTTGTCCCGTGTAATAGTAAGCCTCTAGATAATGGGGTGTTGTTAATATTGTGATCTAGCGTCCAGGTTGATGTCTTAGATGCTCAGGACTCAGGAGGAACTGGTAGGAATTTTTTTTATTTTCAACGCCACTGTTTCAAATTCTTTATTCTTTACATTGTTTCTATACGTGCTTGCGTTCACAGGGGATTGGGATTTAAAAGTGCTGTTGATTAACATGGGAAGGCCTGGGCACGGTCTGCCGATGAACTTATATACGCCAAAGACTACGCATAAATGAGGAAATTGAACGCCTCAGCGGGAGTGATAAAATGACAGATACAACAGATATTTTATATTCTACATAGATCTACTACGTACTGTATATGTACTGACTACAATTGACTTTATTGCGATGAGCCTGAGAGATGGCAGTATACAACCGGCGGATACAGAAAGTAGTCGAGACAGAACACGAGATAACGCAAGGAGCAGCTGGAGAGGAGAAAATCCAGGGGGATAACGAATGTTGGGTAGGGAACGTTGGGTAAAGAGTGTGTAGATATGGAAAGCGGGGGAAAGCGAAGGAGCGACTTGACATGTTAGCAGGTAAAGACTGATGTGAAGGAGCGTGGAACAAACTAAGAATCCAAAAGACAAGTACAAAGAGAGCGTTGAAGTGATGCAAAGACCGAGAAAAATCCAGGGGAGCAATATGACAGAAAGAAAAACCCAGAGTAGATATCGAAGGCAGACAGTAAGCAGAGCTCAAGGCGACAACAGCTTAAGAGCGCATTCCAGCTCTGCCATACCCTGCGATAGTAGCAGCCATCGGTGTGACGTGTGTTTGACCACGATGGTATTTTGCACCTGCACCGCCGTGAGGAACCCCCCATTCCTGACCTTCCTCTGCGTCGTTGACCTCCAACGCCGCAACATCAATTCTCCCAGGCTTAGTCGGCTGGGGGCACTGCAGGTTCGCACCATGAGGGCCTCGTAGCACGCGCATTACACTTGGGTGGTACAGGTCTGGCATAGTAGATTGCCCTCCCTGTTGCTGGCTGGACGCGGATGGATGACGATGGCCCGAGAGTGGAGAGGGCCCGGCGGAGTGTTGAGTGGAGAGATTGGAGGTGTTGGAGGGGTTCCTGCGCCTGTTTGGGACGAGGGGTTGTGGGTGAGAGATGGAGTGAGCGGTGGGATTGGGAGAGCCTTGGTGTCCACGACGCGCACTGTGTGCGACGGAGTGCGTGGACTGACTAGAGATGGGGTTGCGATAGATTCCAACGGTAGCTGGGGTAGACATAGTATTAGAGGCGAGGGAGATAGATGAGGGAGAGCAGATGGCATTTCGGCGATCGAGAGTGATCTTCGACGATGGGGAGGCGGAGGGCGCGCGAGTGTATGCAGATACACTGGACGCGCTTCGACCGAGAGAAGGGTTGGAGGCTGGATTACGCCGAAGTGCGTATTCACGTCTATCTCGGGCTTGCTGTTCCCGACGCAATTCCTCCTGGCGGTAGCGCCTAGTAGCATCCAGCTTTGCCTTAATAACTGGGTTCATTTCTGGAAGAAGGTCGTTCGCGAAGTTAAAGTCGTCCATATTCATGGTGGGAGGACGTTGGAGGGGGCGAGCGGGCTTCGTGGTAGAAGTAGCCTTCGAGCGCGGCGTTGGAGTATTTGTAGGAGGAGCAGGGAACTTGTCGACGATCTCTTTGTCGATGAGAAGGCGACGGGAGTGATGGCTGGCACCGTCTGTCTGGCTAATATCACGATCGTCATCACCGTCGTCCCTGGGGCGCGGCCAGCCGCTCTGAGGGTTCTCGTAATCTGCAATCGATTGTGGACTGATGTCGATGACATGGTGGATGTCAGAGATTTTGAGAGGATGTTCGCCCCTGTAGACTGGTCGGGAACGCTCGTAGGAGGTGTCGGTATCACTTGAGTTACGCAGAGGCAACGACCTCGAGTGGCGTAGCTTAGGGTCTCTCCGAGGTTTCGAGCCCGCCGAAACCCTGGAAACGATGGGCAGAGAATAAAAATTCAAAGCAGATTAAGGAAGACATATAAAAATAGCCTACTTCTTCGAGAATTTAGAGCGAATTTTCTTAATTTGATCCATAACTGGAGGATGGGAGGTGATGAAAGCGCGAGATTGAGGGTGGTTTCACGATTTATATGTGTATGTAGTAAATGGAGGAGCACAAGAGGGGAGGGAGCACGATACAGAACGTCTCAATGTGTGGACAGGTTTTTATGGGAGCCAAAGCGGGGACTCCGGGGTGAATGGCCACCAAGTAGAAGGGGGGGCTGGTAGATACCATTGTCTGTCGCCATTACTCGATTCGGGGTTGGGCCATTAATTTGGACCAGTCCAAGTTCCAGAATAAGTAATTCCGCCAGATTTCTTTACAATGAACGCTCAGTTCAAGCATTGCCGCACTGTGAGGTCGGAACAATGACAACGATAGCAAGGTCCCCAATTGTCTTTTACAGGGGTACATACGCCGGCGGCTTCCTTTGTCCAGGGCAGCTTACGATGGGGACTACCCAGTAATCCTTAGCAAATTAAACCGCATTTCCAAGATTTCCCAGATTTCCAAAGTTGTGGTCACTGTCGTACACTGTCAGTGTCAGTCTGAGGAGGAGGAGAGGTTTTGAAAAGTCACGTGGAGACGCGTTGTTGGGAACCAAATATGGACGCGATTCATGTGATTAGCGACGCGTTTACGCGTTTGATCGCAGGCGGAGTTCTAAACACGTTCAGTTTATTTTCAACTCAGCCACAGTAACTTGTCCTCATCCTGGACCACTACGTCCTTCAGCTTCTCATCTCATCGAGCTCACCGGTCGACATTTGTGCTATGCAGACCTCGCGTAACACCCGTAGCTCAGTCCTTGGGAAACGAGCTCATCGACAGCAAGATAGCATCTCGTCAACAGTCATCGCACCGTGCGACCAGCAACTCCAAACCCCGGATCCCACACCAAATCCCAAACGCATACGCACGTCAATTACAGCCAGCCATGGCGACTCGAATAAGGAGAATGTGCCACCATACAGTCCTGAATCCATGAACGTCGACGACCGAGCATCCCCTAGAACAGTAAGGGCGCTACGGCGCACGAACACCGAACTTATTATTGCTACCCCATCACGTCCAAGAAGTAAGTAATTCGTGAAGCCTGAGCGGCCGCCTATTAAAGATATGGCTGCTAGACATGAAAAGACACGCGTCGATGACATCGTCACCTGCACCTACTTCTGAGATCTCGCACCTTGCAATTGCCACCCCCCCACCAACACCTCCTACTTCTCTTCTCTCTCTACATGCTCGTGCTCGAGCCCTGCTCCGTTCCACATGTAACAATAACGATTCGGAGATCGCCGGGCGCGACTCTGAGCGCGCTGTGATTCAACAATTTATTTCATCTTTTCTAGATTCTTCAGCCATCGATGAACAGCCGACCAGCCTTTACATCTCAGGATCGCCCGGATCTGGTAAAACGGCATTGGTGAACTCTGTTCTTCGTTCACTGGATACGGATGCGAAGGTCATTTCCATCAACTGCATGGCACTCAATGGCCTGGATGCATTATGGGAAAGATTACTCGAAGACCTCCAACAATACCCGAAACGCAAAGGGACTGCAAAATCTAAGAAAACCAAAGCTAGAGATGCAGTCGAGTTACTACTCTTAAATCATCAAACCAAATGGTATGTAATTAACTTGCTTCGTATGAGCACGTAACTAACTAGCATGATAGTGTTGTACTTTTAGATGAACTCGATCATATCACACCTAATACCCAGTCACTGTCCTCAATATTTTCTCTCCCAAACGCAACTCCATCCACCCTTCGTCTCGTTGGTATCGCAAACACCCATACCCTTACATCCTCGTCATCTTCAATGTCATCTATTACAGCCGCGAGCAACGTGCAGACTCTCCACTTCCCTCCGTACACTCCTACGCAACTCCACCAAATTTTGCAGTCTCGTCTCAAACCTCTTCATGGCGTTGATGGTAGTAACGATGACCAGATGGTCGCAGATGTCAAAAAGTTTCTTCCCCCCCCAACCCTCCTGCTACTAACGAAGAAGATCGCTGCCCTGACAGGCGATGTCAGGAGCCTCTTCGAAGTTCTTAGAGGGGCCATTGACCTTGCCATTGCCGCGTCC
>QOVE01014897.1:0-11454 GCA_003521275.1 Tricholoma sp. MG99 | reverse complement strand
GAATTATAAAAAAGTGAATCTTGAGATCTTTCAGCCCGACCTACTCCTTAAGCTTGTTTAAACGTTTCTCTTGCGGCACAAGAGGAGCAGAGCCAGAATAATTGTAGTCAGTCACTCATCCTGTAGAAAGAAAATTGTCCTTCGGAGGAGCGCTCCTCCAGTCGCTGATCACTTTCGACGTCTGCTATGGAATCTTTCAGCTGCAGTCGCAGGAGCATGTATATATTTTCCTACGCTTTTGAGAAGTCTCCTGAGTTCGAGTTCCACAGGCGAGGGGACGAAGCACTAAAATAGCCGCATCTTCACGATCGAGGCGCGGCCGGCGTAATATTACAATAGCACAAAGAAAGAAAAGCATGTCAAGACAACCGACCAAGCACAGTGAGTGAAGCATGAATCAATAGCCGTTGCGACTGGCCACCTGTACGGGAAGAAAGCCTAACAGGTTTAGTCGTAATCCTCCAGTTTTAGCAGACACATACATGTAATTATTGAACGAATGTTGCTGTACTGCAGACGTCATTTCTAAGTAGGAAATATAATTAGATAGAGCACCAGCAGCTGTGCAGCCAACTACAATGGTCAGCAGAGGTACAAGGAGCTCATGACTATCCATATCCAGGTAGAAATGAACTTGTGATTGAACTATTGTTCCTCTCTCGGAATAATAACAATAAATAGTCTCCTCTATGATGACGATTCTTCCGCCTTTTGTTTGGGAATGGTTCCCTCCTAGCAGTAACAAAAGATTGAGTACAATCCTTACACAAAGCTCATTGCTTACTTTCGCAGCCTGCCTCGCAGCGCTCATGTCAGTCGGGCCCTCCTCGCCGCTTTCCTGGAATGTTCCGCTTTTTTTCTGCTCTTCTGCAGCGGGCTCAGACGTCTCCGTCGTTTCCTGCTTCTCAGATGAGCTAGCGTCCTTTCCCTCAGCACTGGACTCTTCTGAGGCTGATTCCTGGAGAAGGCTGGCTATCAGTGTCCTTCAAATATACTAAAGCTGCACATAAAAGCTTCACGAAGGGGCTATGCAATCGTAGCAGCGTAGTGGGTTATTGTGCACACGAGCAAGCATCATTACGCGTCGGGAAAGGGTTCTCACCGTTGCAGGGATCAGAGGCTCTGCTGTTTCAGCATTGGGCGCGTCTTCGGCCTAATATTGTAATTAACATTAACATTTGACGTAGACATGACGAACGTACAACCGCCTCCGTGGCTTCCTCATCCTTGACTTCAACAGGCTCGGGTTTCGTTGCTGTTTTATGGCCAGGAAGGTCATGCGAATCGTGGTGCTCAGAATGGGTAGTCTTTCTCGCAGAAGGAGAAACAAGATAAAGG
Organism: Tricholoma sp. MG99; assembly: GCA_003521275.1. Taxonomy (NCBI): domain Eukaryota; kingdom Fungi; phylum Basidiomycota; class Agaricomycetes; order Agaricales; family Tricholomataceae; genus Tricholoma; species Tricholoma sp. MG99. The sequence goes on along the minus strand of QOVE01014897.1, from coordinate 10,116 downwards.
AACTATGGGCATTCGTCGTCAGTCTCGATTTGTAGGAGGGTTTGACCTGGTAGACTGACAGCCGGGAGGAAGATCAAAGCAGAACCAATCTAATATCGGTCAAATATGAGAAAAGTGATGTTATGTTATATTGCAGGAGTCGGACGTATACGTACAACCCAAGGTCTGTCACTTGACTGTTTTGGAGCATGTGAGGAATTCATCCTCTTGCTCCCTGTTCGGACATTGACACGCAATCTTGCCGATGAGCGAGCTGCTGTCGAGAATATATATCGAGCAGCACGGAGGGACATTTTTACAGACCAGAGTAATGGGTTTGCAAGTTGAATATACGTATGTAAGACTTCCGAGTCCGTGAGATTTATCCAAATAATTTATACCACTCACGGGTCAGACCGGCTCGATGACGTTGCAAACAAAAGGCGCGTAGTGACATGAACGATAAGTATACAAAAGTAATGCCATGTATTCTACATGTTATTCGTAGTTCCACTCTAGTCCAAGCTGAGATAACAATACCAAGCCCATGGTAGCCTGGAATGGGTCATCCACCGCAAGCTTTTCATCTAACAGACGATCAATCATAGCGTCCGTATTGTCAAACGTGGTGGACATGTCCTCGGTGTAATCCATGTGAGTTGGATGGAAAATGGAGAGGTGCTTAAAAGGCGCCTTGGATGGATCGGGAAGCGAAGTATACAGATTTGTCGTCGGTGGATCATGTGGAATCTTAGAGGCAGAAGTCACATTCTCCATAATGGTCGTGTCGTTATCGGGATCTGGTAGAGAACGAGACTGGTTATACTGTTAGCATAAAGCGTTGTGTCAGTCATATGGCAGGTTTACGGGAAGAACATTGTGCGTGAAGAGCGGAAGTCCAGCAAGCTGAGAGACATCACCGTAAGATATTGGTTGTAGGAATTTGGGATAATCATTGCTTACTGAAGCAACGGGCATCCGGGAGGGCCACTGGACAGTCCGGGAAGGATACGGGGAGCGACGTGCAGCGGAACGACGAGGATAGCCAGTACGAGAAGGAGGAAAGTTTTCATCCTGAATAGTTGGAAGATGGAGTTCCGGGCTTTGGATAGAATGCGGAGGGCCTTCTTGATTTTCAGATAAACTGTAGCGAACATTACCTGGGAAGTAGTCGTAGTCAAGAACATCCGGACCAACGGAAGAATTCAGAAAATCGGGTTGACTGTGCGAGTTGGAAACGGCAGCAAACGAAAGAGGCATTTGATGAGACTGGAATCCAGACGACAGATGCAACCTAGGAACAATGGAGCGCATAGAGTTCGAATTGCAAACATTTCTATCTGAAACCGGTAGAATCGGACGGATAGTAAGCAGGACCGAAGACGGTGAAGAAGGTTGATTCGATGCCAGGGCATTTTCTCCGTCGTTAAGCTCAGCTTTGACTTTTGCCTTTGGTGGTCGTCCGCGACGTTTCGTCTTTGGAACGGGGTCCACATGTCGCTTTCTAGAAATGGGAAGAGCAGATTGAATGGCATCCGCGGAAATCTGTAGCTCGGGTTCCCTATACTCTGTCTTGAAATTTGCTATCTCCTCAGGCGACAACGCAGGATCCAAACATGTGTTACCAGAATCCCTAGTACGCTTCCTCCGCTGTCGCGTGAACCACGCAACGATCCACTTGGTTGACCTTCAAGTATTGAAGAGTTACATATAGAGTCATATAAGCAGCAGAATGAAAAGAACCGCATACATACAGGCCAGTTTCATCGCTGAGCCTTTTGAGCACGTCTTTGGGTGTAGCCGCAGAATGCGCGAAAGCACATTTGAGGATTTCGAGCTGTCCTGGAGTCGCCCGAACAGTTAGTCGTTTGTTACTAGAATCGCTGACCTTGTCAGTCATATTCGATGGTGGACGGTTTAGGCATGAAATCGATATGGACTCGGAAACACACAAAAACAAATAAGTAGACAGTGAACCGGATTTCGAAATTCGCATTGTCATTGAAGACGTCAAGCACTTTGGTGTTCAGGTATTAGGTTTCTACCAGCCTCGAGCTCTGTCTATTCGACTTTTGCCCAGCCATACTATTGCTTAGGATCGAAGCTCCATGAGTACGAGATGGTCTCTTCCTGCGAGTCAACACTTGGAAATCCCTCCAACATTTCCAGCACAATGACACCTAAAGAAACTGCCAAGAATAGGGAGGACTAAAAGTTTTCAGTTCTATGAATTGGAAGCACTGGAGCCTGGAGCTGCATAGTGATCACTTAAGCTTACAGCAGTTGAAGCTGAGAGAAATGTCGCTGGTCTTCTTGTGTCGTGCCTGACTCTACCCCAGTACCGAACGTCAAACCGAGGTCTGTAGCTGTCCCTGCCAGTGCAAATTGGGCGCTGGGTGTTTGGCTGTTGCTTGGAAATTCACATGTAGTGGTGGGGCTAGGTGCTGTGACGTTAGCAAGCGCGGTCAAATTGAAATATGAAGGCGAGCAATAATAGTCCTTGATGAACTTGAAAACAACCTTGTGATAAACATGGAGTCGTGCTATCCGATGAACGCCGTGGTTAGTATCGAGATAAATTGATGTTTCCAAGAGAAGAAAGAAACGTACGACTCCACACTCCACAAATCATCGATTGTACTATTAAATCTGAAATACGAAGTGGATAAAACAGTGTTGCTGACGGTATGACTTCAGTACACTAGGTAATTTGAACATCGACTCGGGGTTGCAATGTAACATTGCATGCAGTTGTCGATGAAATAGGAGTAATGAGATGATTGATCGAATGGTTATGTTGTTATTAGAGACTGTTGGTGGTTGTGTCAGATTTAGAACGGGTTGTTTCCGCCTCTCATCTGCCCCAAATAATGGTCTGGGCAAATCCCCCGCCTCCGCTTGCTATTCCCTCTCCAAGGCCCCGTTCAAGCTCAGCGGACTCCGAGACCTCGTCAGAGACTTCTTCGCCAGTCCTTTCAAGTCTTGATTCTTCTTCAGCTCTCATTCTAGTCCACGATTCTGAGGACAGTAATATCCCATTCGATTTCTCCAGCGACGACGACGATGATGATAATAGCCCGCAATTCGAGGTACGGAGGGCCCTGATACCACCCCTAGGGCCTTCTGTAGTCTTCCTGTACCTCTTGTCACCATATCTCAAGCTTGGGGCTTTCTTTTTGCCGCATACTCTGCTACCCCTCAAATACCGGCTTCCCTTGTTCCTCGCGTTTGCTGGGTCGTCAGCTTTTGCAAGACATATCTGGTACATGCTTGCTCGGTACATGCGTACGGCGGATCTGGAAGATGTCGTTCTAGACGCTTTTGCTAGAGGCAGAGGAAAGGAACGACGCCGGAGCATCCTAAGGAGCACAGTACGGGCAGGAACCGGTACTTTCAGGGTTTTACTGGCCACGGTATACCTCCGTCGTGAGTGTTATATCTGATCTTCAACTCTTCGTTGCCCTTACTCAAGTTCAATAACTTTCAGGCGCTGCTCACACATTACTTCCGCTTCTACCGAACTCATTACCTATCTCTCCCCAAATTGTGTCAACTATAATCCTGTCTTCGGTTATATTCCCTTTGATGCTCGCACAGTCACTAGCGTCTACACGAGTAGTTTACGCTACATGGCTGTCCCTTGTAACTTACATGGCGTGGCTTGGATGTGTGATCAATGCTCACGCCCATGGGACTCTGTGCAGTAGCTCAGATTGGCTCAGACCGGGAATCTTTTGGGAAGGAATTAGTGCGTTTTACTCAAATTTCCATATAGCTCATTGCTAATGTAATTGTAACCTTAGCCATCATTGCCTTTGCGTTCACCACGTCCTCTACTCTTCCTCTGTATGCTTCGCTGAAGGGAACCACTCAAGCTGTCACGACTGTGAAAACCTCAAGGACACGGTCATTTAAGATCCTGTCTGCCCTATCTGTATTTGTAGCCGTCCTCCTAACGCTTCCGCTTATCCTACTCTCTGCTCGCCTAAATGACCCAGAAACAGTGAGAGACTTTACTTTACTTTTCATTTCGTTGTTTTTACCCTTTTTTCAGTTCACATCTTTTCCTTCCGTCGCCATGGAAGTGCTCAATGCGACCACCCTTATCCTTGGCATCCCTTCCATTATTGTCACAACTCCACCCCTCCCAATCCCCGAACGCATACGCCACGCATCCACAATCCCTATATCCAAAACTCTACAGTACATCTTTATCGTCGCGCTCGCCCTTCTCCCAGAATGGGTATCCGGAATTCTGAATGACGTTATCCTCGTCTCTGCTCTCTACAGCACATATTTTCTTCCAGGTACGTAACCTCTTCTCTACTTCTATCAACTGTCGCTTGTGATTCTAATCTCACAACGCCTCTCCAGCCACCGTACACATAGTCGCGCACTTCTTTAAAGCACCGCTAGCAATCGTGGTGCCTCAGACATCCCCTCCGCCTGCGTTGGCGGATGACGGCTTTGGCTCGGGATCTCGAAGTCCTCAATCTGGACGTCTGGACGAGCTCTTGCTCCGAAAGGAGCGTGCGCTGCAGAAGAAGCAGTTTAAGAAAAGAATTGTGTGGGATGTGGGCGTGTGGGGGATGTTCGCTGGGGGCGGAGCAGTGCTGGTGTGGGCTGTAGGAAGGCTTGCAAGGAGGTGGTGACAACTTACGTACGGACCTAATACTTAGAAGAGCGGAGATATTTATCTAATTTGTACTTTGGGACTTCGGTTGTCATTCTACACTGGCACGACATGTATTTATCAAATGTCTAGGCGGGCCTATGTAGGATTTATTTCTTGTTTTGTAGGTTCATACCTGGTTACACCACTTAGTCTCCGTCAATTCTTCCATGCCACCAATGGCACCTACTTAATGCGGCCACTGGTATCCAAGTTAAAGTTGTCGTTTATTTGCTGAATTCGCGGAATTGTTCTATATAAAGAGTCACGTTCATGTTCAACTTGAAAGTCAACCCGCTCATCGATTATCCCTCGTCTGTTACAGGTGCTATCCAGGTGTTACCGACGCGAGCTAATCTTGAGCCAACGACTCGAGTATTCTTATTCTTTGAAATCATCTACTTGAACTCCTGAAATGAGTAAGCCTCGCCGACCCCCTGGAACTGTTGGAAGAAAGGTGACCGCGTACTCCAACGCGTTTGAGTTAACATGGACACAGAAACCTGGTGCTACGGGGTTTGTATACCATTACGACAGTAAGTCCTTTCAATTTGTTGATCTCAATTTAGTATTCACGTTAGTTATCAGTTGGTTAGTGTTTAAATAGCTTCACAAAATTGTCATGTTGTTCAAATCTCTGCAAAGTCATGCAGCCCCTCTGGGAAGTCCAGCGTGAAGACTTCAAAATTGGTGGTCCAAAAGGTACTGAAATCATAATGCGGTTACAAGAGCAAGTCGCACCTGAGAAATTCACACCACTCGGTGGTCAGTCCTTGTCACAATATCTGACCATCTCTGTTCACCTGGGAAGACTAAAGCTTCTTCCAGCATATGATGGCAAGAAGAATTTGTATTCCTGTCAGCAATACAACTTCACTACCATGGAGGTCTGGATCATTTATCCATTGTTATCTCCTATATGAAACATTTCCTTTAGTTCACGGTCCCATGGCAGAACCGGTCAAAGAAGAGCATGTCAGTCAAGGTTGTCTTCGTCAGAGCGATTAACTTTGGGTTTGCTCGTTTTCTCTTGCTCTTTACAAAGTGTAACTGGTTATCCGCCGCAGGAGCCTTCAGAGGCTTCTTGCAGGTGATGGTAAAGCCCTCACTCCTGAGGGTGATGCCATGATCAGCATGAACATGTTGAATGTCTTTGTGCAGGCGTCACCAAAAATGTGAGTTCCAGCTGTCTTCACCGCTTACCTATATCCCATGCTTGGTCTCAGGCAGGCCCCACGGATCCATAACGTGAAAAGTTTCTTCACTCCGGTCGATAGTCGTAAGTCGTCAAGATGTCCATCATAATCTGTTGATCTCATATGCACTTCAGGTCCCAGTAGTGTTCGTCCATTGGAGTTATGGCGCGGGTATTTCCAGTAAGCTTTTGTTTCAACCTCCAGAGGCAGGGTAATTTACGATACCTTCAGAAGCGTGCGACCAACATTTGACAGAGTCATCATCAATGTTGATGTCACCGTTGGTGTCATGTAAGTTCTGTTAGAGTGTTTAATGTACGACGTTCACCTACTTACTTTGACATATTAACAGTGTTCCGGCGAAGCCGCTTGAGGTGATCTGTGCAGAGTACACACAGCTGAGAAATGCTCGTGACTTGTCCTCCTTGAGAGCTGCGCAGTTCCAGCATCTTAGGCTTTTTGTCCGAGGTCTCAAAGTAGTAGTTAATGTTGGAAATCATCCGGGTAAGAGACCCAAAGCTGTTAAGGACCTTATACAGGATGTAGGGAGAGATGTTTTCGACAAGAATGGTGTCCCAACGACAGTTGCTGTTTGTAGTTTCTGCTTCTTTGATTGTGGTATTCACCTGACTATGTAATTATCCAGGAGCATTTCCATGCTGCTTACAATGTTCGCATTCCTCCGAAAACATTGGGAGTGGTTCTCGGACAGGGCGAAAAATTCCCTATAACCGTTTGTCTCACGGTACAGCAGTTATTCAAGGTCTGTACCCTGTTGTGTAGGTGAAAGCATGATTTGATGGTTTGAGTTTTCAGAACCGGGCTTCTCCAGAGATTGTCAGAGATGCACTCGCATTCTCCCCTGACGGTCCGCGTAGACGAATGGAAGCTATACAGAATGGATGGCAACAGCTACNACAATGAATCCGCGTTTTTAATCGGAGCAGGCATCAGCGTCACGCCGAGACCAGTCGCGGTGCATGGTCGTGTCCTTCCTAATCCTGAAATCGGCTTTGGAAGAAACAACAAGATCAGCCCCCAAGTACGTATATCTCGGTGTGTCTGTATCCTCTACTGATGCACACAATACTCAGAGACCGGGTGTGTGGGATGTGATGAAGCAAGTCTTATTCAAACCAGCAGGACTTTCTACATGGGTCGCCATTGATTTTGCCTTGGTTGAGGACAGGCTTTTGCGACGGTTTGTCGAGGACTTGACTAGAACAATGATCGAGAGAGGTTGGTATTGTTCGCACTCTAGATGTTATACAAGCTGATCTTGGTTATTCTTCAGGCATGGGTGAGATAAGATTTTAATGTTCGAGACTGATGCACTGAGAGTACTACAGCAGTACCACATCCCCCAAATGTCATTCGGGGAAACGCAGGCAGTGAGATCAGCCAGGTATGTATCCATGCTATTCGACTTCTAGTTCAAAGCTGAGTATATAACTGTGAAGAACCTAACAAGAGTTGCCCGTGAATCAGGCGCACAAATGATTCTTGTCATTCTGCCAGACTCTGCTGCTCATATTTACAGAGAAGTCAAACGCTTCGGCGATGTCACTGAGGGTGTTCCTACACAATGTGTGGTAAGGCTCGAGTTTGCGCTGAACTGTGATCAAGGTTGAAACGTGAACAGCGTTGGTCAAACAAACTCATGAAAGATGCGCAAAATGGGAAGTGCAATCAATACCATAACAACCTGATCCTCAAGTATGCTCTTGTCATCGTCGTTGAACTTATTTTCATTCTCTGCTATTCTAGAATGAATGCCAAGCTTGGGGGTATCAACTATTTCCCTGTAAGTAGGGCCATGACAAGCTTTGGCGCAGAACGCACAATGGTGCTAGGTAAGAATAATCAAAAGTTTAACATCTTGGCATCACTAACTTTGCCTCCAGGCGCAGATGTCAGTCATCCTGGGCCCGGGAGTATGCTTCCATCCGTCGCTGCCTTAGTTGCATCAGTAGATCCTCACGCAAGTCGATATGTTGCATCTATTCGAGTTCAAGCCTCGCGGGTTGAAATGATAGAAGATATTGGCAACATGTTTGATGTGAGTATACTACTGATATTTTCGTGTCAGCTATTGATGTACTGCTTTCTAGGCTGCTCTTGCAGCTTTCGGGCAGTTGAACAATGCTCTACCTCGTAGAATCATATTCTTTCGCGATGGAGTTTCGGAAGGAGAATTTGCGATAGTACGGGAGAAGGAACTACAAGCAATGAAAAGTAAACTCCCTTGAGGGTAATCGCTGACATCTCCCTGACAAGTCCTTTCTATTGTAGGTCCTCTTGGCAAGTATTATGGCTCTAGCGAGAAGTGGCCACAACTCGTCTTCATCATCGTTGGTAAAAGGCACCACTTCCGCTTCTTCCCAGAATCGGAACGTAGCCAAGATGCCGATGCAAGAGGGAATGGGAATCTTCTTCCAGGTTTTGTCGTTGACCAAGGTAAGCTCAGGTGAACTATCAAGGCCATTGTCTCAATCATGCCGTTTGCCAGATATTGTCCATCCTGTGTATCCCGATTTTTATTTGCAATCTCAGCCAGGTTTAAAAGGGAGTGCGTATACTGTACAAATTATGTCTATACCCGGGACTGATTTCATCGCCAGCGAGCCGACCTAGCCACTACACTGTGCTGGTTAATGGTGCAGGCATGTCAGTTGATGAGTACGTCTTGCTATACATCGCTCTTCGGGATATTCTTAACCTTTCCTGCTAGCCTTCAGCAGCTTGCGTAAATTGCATGTAACCTACAAATGGTTTATCCGGCTAACTTTCCTGCAGGTACTCCCTTTGTCATTCCTACTCAAGATCGACTCGTTCTGTGAAAATCCCTGCTCCTGTCTACTGTATGTCGTAGCTCAGATATCATTGATGTGTTCTGTTACTAATGCACCTCTCCCAGATGCTGATGTATGTCATATATTCACCTTCACTTTCTGATTTTGACACTCCTACAGCTCGTCTGCCGACGAGCAAAGTTCCATTTTGATGACGATGTCCACGACGTTGACTCGGATAATGCTTCAATTCAGTCAGGTCAAGGTCCTCATATTGATTTCTACAAACAACGCTTCACCGCTATCAACGAACGCATGAAGAACACCATGTACTTTGTCTGAATTATCTCACACATTTTTTTCAATTTTTGTAACCTGCCAAGTACTTTCAATATCTTGTATCATTTCAAGTTCATCTTTTATTCTTAACAGTATTGAAGAATTGTTGTTGTTTTAGCACTTGTTCAAGTAGTTGTTGTTAGCACGGTCCTGTACTTTATCTGTACTGTACAGCACCCATGTACTCTGACTTTGTACGCATGTATTGCAATTGGTTGCCTTGAAGTATTCAAGTATTCATAACTGTCTTTCGCACTTACATCAATGCAAGGCACAGATCCAATACAAGGGTATAACGGGTAAGAATGTACAAAGCGATCGCAGATCCGCTAAGGGTATCAGTCTCCTAGTTCAATACCTATCGAGGCCTATCAACAACAACAACGAATCAACTCTCCAGAATTCCCTTTTCCTTCCACCGTTCCCAGAGCAACCCGACGCCAACAGGTGCATTTGTCTCGCCCTTGATATCTCTTACCTCCAAAAGTTCATATTCGCGTCCAAACGCGAGAAAATGGGCGAAGAGGGAGTTAAAGTGCGGCTCCGAGCGTAAATGCAAGATTTGCTGGTAGTGCGCGTGGTAGATATGTGCGAAGACACGGAGGAGCTGGCGGTAGACATGCTTGACGGTCGCAGGGAAGCTGGAGTGGAATGCCTGATCTAATAATGGAAAGTTTATAGTAAGTAAATGCTAGGGCAATAGCATGTCCTAGAGGGAAACGCACTGGTTTTCGTAGGGAATACGTTCTCGTCATCAAGGAGGTTCTGGATAGACGACATGACGGAGTCGATGTATGTCGGTGCAGAGAGAGCGATCTGTTTCCCGCCTTGATTTGTCCATGTGTAATTTAAACTACCAAGGCATCAGGGACGCGTCCACGGGAACACACAAACATACGTTGGGCCTCCAGACATTGTGGGACAAGTATGCTGCGTGCAACATTCCGTGATGACTCCATAGAACTCGTTCAAGTTGGTATAGAAATCAAACACTAGCGAGAGACGGAGTTAGCAATGCACAATCCACACGATAATAGCAGATCGCAGATGTCGGACGTACTGTTCACGGCGACCCACTCCATGATGTCCACGTATTTAGGAAGCATCACGATCGTCTTGAAATTGCCCTTCACGAGAG
>QOVE01014878.1:0-11574 GCA_003521275.1 Tricholoma sp. MG99 | reverse complement strand
GGCGGTAGGGGCACAGTACGGTCTGGTACGTGCTTAGTAGGGCGGGGGGGATAGTCAGCGTGGTCGGCGGGGAAGATTAGGTCGCTCCACTGCAATAAGAAATTGGTCACGATATACCCGCACAGCGAGTGAACCGAGATTATTGTACGGCCGTAGCCTTCTTGTTGTTGAGTATGAAAACCCATGTTTGCTGGAGATGATTGCTGGAGATGTTGTAAATTTGAGTGCGAGCGAGATGGTAGATCGATATGAAGAGACGAGTTCAGAGGTATGCGGGCTTTTATAAATGCAGTGGAGGCTGACACATGAATCAGTAAACGATCGAAAAATAGACGGCGGGCCTGGACTTTAGCAAACGATCGGTAAACTTTGTATGTTCGGACTGGCAAAGTCGTGACAGGCCATTTCCGAGCAATAATCCAGTTGAGTTCCAAGTAGTGCAGAAGTAGACAACCGTAAGCATAAGCAATTACGAAGAATCTCGTACTTGTCTAGGCTTCGTAGTTCAATTCGCCAGCATCAGGAACTGCAAGCACACTTCGCCCAAAAAAGGCAGCTCAAGTTACTAGTCATCCACCAGAACTTAGTGAATACAGTGACGATGAACATGAGCGAAGACTAGTAAACAACCTAGACAAGTGTTGGCCAAGCCCGAAGGAAACGACGCGATGCATATACTCGAAGACCTTCAATATCGTGGCCGTTGACCATGAGTGTGTGAGCAAATGGGTTGCTTCCGAACGCCGATTCTACCCGAACTAGTTCCAACCTCCACTGCCCAACCACTGACTCCATTGTGTTAGTATGTAGTACCCAAATGAAGGACTGTATGTACCACAAGGACGATATGGGAAACGCCAATCTCCAAGTTGGGTCGGCCTGGAATGAATTGCGAAATCTACAAGCGCTTTCATCGATCGCAGAGATACCTGTCTCTGACTTAAGTCTACCGTATGGCTCCCACGAATCCTACAAGGTATGTGCTCCCTCGATGCTAGGAAATGCCCATTTCCCAGCTAGGTCTGTCTAGAGTGAGTTGCGAAATATACAAAGCACCACTTCCTTTGATCGTCAGGAATACTCGTCTCTGATTTGAGTCTAGCATGTGGCTCCTGCCAGTGGCACGGATTCTAAGAAGTATATGCTCATTGGATCCTTAGAAATCTCAACTCCCGAAAAGGCGGATGAACAGCGGTAATAGTGTCTGACGATGGTGAGGTCAAAGCAGAGGTGGACGGACCTAGGCAGAGACAGATGAATTGAATGGGTGCCTGGCGGAGGACGCACAGCTTCAAGCTTTGGTTTGGTGCAGAACATGTTGACGGAGTCTTCGACCGCTCGTTGGGTGTTCAACGCTACCGTCTTTCAAAATTTCCAGGGGGCACCTCGAGCTCGAGATTGCAAACATATTCGTGTGCAACTTGAACCACATGTCAAACTGTTGGTGCCAGGATTGAATGGATCCGAAGTGTTGAGGCAGTGCAAAAAGGTGGAGTCATTTTTGCCAACGCGGTCCCAACTTGCAATTGAATGCACAACTTTACATTCTTATGCGCAACCGCCTCGCCTCCTCATGCAGATGTCGTACTATATGCCCATTGGCAAGATCCAATGGAGATGAATCAATCAGCAATACAGCAATCTGTTTTTTTGATGAGTGTCAATTGCAAGTAGCATATGGGTCGAAGCATCATGCATCATGAGGCATCGACCCTCAACACATATCATCTGCTGCTCGGTGTTTCATGTAAGTAGTCTCTACCCATCGTTGGGGTGCAGGCTGACCTGCGGTCCGGACAGATCAGTGGAGGTTCCACATCTCGGCAGAGATCCGGACTGAAGACGACATATCTTTATGCAACATATCATACCTTGTGCTTCAAGCGCCCTCCGCCGAATCACCACTGTTAGTAAGCGTCCTGAATCCTGATATTCGGGACTGCAAAGTTGTATTTTCCAGTACAGCCAACAGAGTGAAAAACTGTCTAGGACAGCTTGACTGAGTAGTTGGTCCAGCAATTGATACGACCACCGTGAACAGAGACCCCGACGACGATGTGGTTGTAAGGTGTAAACGTAATCAGCTATATCTGATAAGATTTGATTGTTATGATCCGGAGAATCGGATCGTCCTGATTGTCGTGACTCGGACTCGGCCAACCTGACAAGTTACTAACGACTATTACTACGTACTACCTACACAAACTCATCTCATAATAATGATCTCAAAAGAACCATAGATTCGACAAGTCTTCCGACAGCAAACTGGATGCTGCGCTTCTTGAATAGAATACACCGAGATCTTGCGACGATGAAACTGGTACGTACTATGTCATTTTCAGAATCTATTATTGCTCGTAGCATTTGACTTGGACGCATACTATTACTGACCAGGCGCTCCGAGTCGGCACCACACGTCTAGATGTCTCAGGATGCGGTCACACTTTTGGCAGGGAATTTGTGACATTCAAAATCCTTTCATTTATCCCTTCATTCTTCGCCGTTCAGAGCAGGGAAAAGACAAGAGGGGCGGTTCTGTTCATGTGGTATTAGTTGTATATCCCCGTCCAGCTTAACTTATTTCGAAAAAGACTGCAGGCATATAGGCAGCACCGATTGGGACCTGGTCGGTCATACTACTGCACTGGCAGATTTCAAAGTCCTGGCCGCGTTGAACCAATGACAGGTTAGATCATTGTATGAGCCTTATGTCTGGCCCTTATCACCAGAGTGAGCGGTCATGTTAACCCATTTACCCTGTTATTAAATTGATTTAGACCGATTTCGAGGCCGTCACTATGTATGCTTTGCAGCTTGGTCGGTGATAGTATCGGGTGATGACAGGTTAGATCATTGCACGTTGAACAATCATCAGAATGAGCGGTCATTCTAACCCGTTTACCCTCAGGCTGTCATTCAACTAGTAATTTAGACCTAAGTTGACCGATTTCGAAGCCATCGGTATGTACTATGCTTTGCTAAACTCCGATATACCTGAGGTATAAAAAGCCACCCCCATTGTAGAGAAAGTATCAGCTTCAATTCCATCTTGAACTCAAGCAGAACCTTCCCAGAGCAATGAAATTCTTTACCGTTACTGCACTTTTTGCTGTGGCTACCACTGCATTTGCGAGGACTATATCCGCGACACCTGTGACCCCCGCAAAGGTACGTCGGCTCTACTTGCCATGGATTACACCTGGTAAATGGCTCTCGCTTTCTACAGTGGCTCAGCGTCGAAACTGGAGTTACTGGTCAGTTGATCGGCAACGAATGCTACGACTCTTGCAAAGCGCTATAGTACTGAAGTGGTCACCTGTTACAACATAGGCACCCAGGTATGTATTCACTCATCTCGTGAACACTATCCGGTCTTATTGCGTGGCTCTAGCCAATTCTTTCAGGCCGATCGTGCACCCATCATATCTGTTATTGACGACTGGTGCAAGTATGTTCCACTATTCAGCCATACAATATCTTTCCCATCTGATTAAAGAAATGTGCTCCTTAGCAATCATGCCATTGGCACATTTGTTTCGAGTGGACAGACCATCTGGGTTAGCTTCATCTTCTTCCTCACTGCTCTAGCTCACAACAATTCTAGGCTCGGTATTACTATGGTACATTCACTGTACTTGTGAGCGGTCAAGCCATTAACGGGTACGTTGTACGCCGTACAAGCTCAAATCACTACCTATATATTGACGAGCATATGCGCATGCTATCTTGGACATCAGCTGCACCTTCACGGTCGACGGTAACTGTAATCGCCTCCTCAGAGCCAGTTGATCAATGCAACACTGGCGGAGTGAACGGCAAACAGGTGTGTGTTGTGATACGCTGGATCTTATATAATTGTGATATTTATGCGATGATGCTTTCACAGGGAGGGTATGAAACTGATCTTTGCGGCCAGTGGCGCACAGACCCTGGATCCAACGGCAGCGATTACTAATTATACTGTCCGAAGTCTCTGATCCTTTCAAGTGGCCCACCATTTCATAGTTTCTAGGTAGCCGTGATTGCGCACGTATCGTAGTCGAAGAACCACAGGAAAAATATCGTTCATTCAGATTGATTTGAACGCAGGCTGGAAGTGTTGAGTAGCATTTACGCGAGTACGAACCGTAAAACAAAATTCCGGGCCATGCAGTACCACTGCCTTGTAAGTACTCGGAGGTACACTACTCCTCTTCGCATTTTAGCATCCTGGAAGCTTGTAATAAAAATAATTTCATCACGAGAGATGGACGTGGATAGCCCTTTCGCCCAGACAGTAGATTAATTCGTGGTCGGCGTGAATGGTACTCCATGAACTCAGACACCACGATGTGCAACAACAGACAGGAGAGAAAAGGAATATCGAAAAGGAAGATGGCGATGAAAAGAAGACGAGACCGCAGCGTGTCTCAAAAGTGAAGGTTAGTCGAGTACAAACAATTATGCAGTCTCAATCGATATTATTGCGCGTGTTGGTTATAACGATTGAGTAGAATGTGGCAGTTGGAAGTGACGGCGGACTACTTCTTCAAGCTTATCTCGGCCGACTTCAATGCTAACTAGGTATAAAAGTGGAAAGCATGTAAAGTCAACAACTTTGGTCTGACACGGGATACTAATAATAAACTATGATGGGTGCTGCTTACTGTCCCTCTGTGACTCGACGTCCACATCAACGTCCCGGTCATCCTGCATCTCCCGGTCTTCAGCCAACTCCTGGGGCAGAATAAGATTAAGCACCACAGCTACCATTCCCGCAGACAAGACTACGAACCAAAACCATGAGCAAATCCAATTAGCAAGGGAGAAGAAAGACAAACATGGCGTGCTCAACACAATCGTGATAGAATCAAGAGTCCCTGGAGCCCCTTGCTCGGATTCCGCACCCTCTCAAACAAATGCACAAAGATCCGTGGCACAAGCAGATCCCCCAACCCCAAAGACAGCACCGCTGCAAGCACAAAGCGATCCCTCCTCGTCAGCCGCACAAACGACAGCACCCTCACCCGCGACACCGCCACAGTCGCGAACAGGAACGTCGTCACGCCCCCCAGAACAGGGTTCGGAATGGCCGGGAACACGCCTGAGATTTTACCGATGACGCCGAATAGGATGAGGAAGCAGCAGCACCAGTGTCCGGCGCCTCGGTTGGCACAGTGCGTGATGGCAATCACGCCATTGTTTTGGGCGGACACGGAGAGAGCGGTTACGGTGAAGAGAGCGGAGAGGAAGCCTCCGATGCCATCAGCCTTGTGAAGGAGTTAATGAACAATTATAGATAGGGAGAGGGCGCAGACGCACAAGGATCTCGCCTTGAAGCCTGGTTTTGAATTCGCGACCGTGCACAGGGACTCGAGAGACTTCTGAAGATGCGGTTATGTTGCCTATTGCTTCCATTGCAAGCGACGCTATCCAAGAGAGCCGGTTAGAGCGCAAATACACTGGAAAAAGCTTTCAGCGTATCATACACTGCTAACATTGGCAGGATGGCTGGGGGGTATACACCAATCTTGAAGTGATGGACCCTAGCCATGACGTTAGCCTTAAGTACCCAGCAAGATGCGTCGAGCCAGAAGACTGCTCGAAAAGTTCTCGAGTTCTTCACACAACAATATTCGAAAGCGAGCTGTGTCTTGGCCGCTCCGCCCATTCCGAGTCCCAAAAGAAAGGAGAGGAAGTCACACCTCGGGACGGACTAAAGTTTTTTTTTCAAGGCGAACCAATACAGCTTTTCGATTAACAAAATGGAAAACTCGAAGGGGAGGGATGTCATGAAATGTCATGACCTGAATGTGGATATCGATGTTAGATAGTGGGGTGATTCGTTAGGTAAAGTGGATGGACCTCCTGTTCCGTAATGGTTTCTAGTCCAATAAATTGACAAATGATCGTAAACATTATTACCCTGAGAAAATATAGTTTATACGTACGCTGGTAGCTCATCTGCGGGAGGTCCTTCCAACAGTATCTCAATCGCATACAAAACTTTCTTGTAGCCATCATCGCTTGTAGCAGAGAACTTGACCATGCCAATGTGGTCATCGTGAATGGTCTCGCGATTCTCGCGCGCATCTCCGATGATGGCCGATTCTCCATCCACGGCCTAGTCGATACGAAGTAGGTATGGAGTCAGAGCCGTGTATGCACACAACACATACCTTCCGTCCACCCTTCATAGGTAGTGCCTCTACAAAGGACCAAACGATCAACGTGCGCTTGTCCAAAATCTAGCTAAAGCTATCCCGTATTCGATCAAGTGTTTGTGAGTCCCTTTCCAGGTCTCGGATCAAATCGTCGTTCGTCGTTTGCAAAGCTACCCGTGCAACAGAGGCAACCACTTTTGCGAGAGAGGCCATGCCGCTCCCTCGATGGGGAGTGCCCAGGAAAATGATACCCCGGGTGGCAGAGAAGATACGGGCAAGACGAGGCTGGGTGTCCTGTTTACCGACCGAAAGATTGAGTGCCTGTCAAGGTTACCCGTCCTGAGATTTTCGATGGGGGGAAGGGGCACAAACAACGCACATCCTTGATAATCAGCCCTCCAAGGGAGTGCGCAACAAATATTATGGGGCGGTCCTGCTGTACAGGTTGAGATTTTCAGTTCATTTGAAGATTCCACCAGCATGCTCACCGAGTCTTGCTTCCTCTGTCGCGTAAGCCCACTGAGCAGATCAAGTGAATGTTCAAATAAACTGTTCAATGATGCACGACCCCGAAGCCTGACAACGTTTGCATCGTATCCAAACGTGAGCACGCGGACATGAGATAACGCTTGTTCCTTCGATAGCAGCTTATCGGGCCAACATACACCATCCTTTGTCCATGTTTCCCTGCGATGGCCGCGTAATCCATGAACGAATATTATGCTAGGGCAGTAAGTTTCTGCTATCCATTCATTATACACAGAAACTGTGCTCACTCGGCGGCGATGGGAGCTGTGCCTTCGAAGAGCGTTTCCCATCCAACAGGTTGCGAGTTCGTCGACGTACTAGTACTTGACGTGGGCTGTGGGGTTCTTCTTTTAAAGAGGTTGTTCAAAGACTGCTTCATGGTTATTGGTAGCGTTTGTTTTCCTAGCTACCGGTGCCAGTGAACGACGATCGAGAACAAAGGTGTTAAGCGCCGCGAGTCCTGCAGCCATGCCATCATGTGGCAACGGCGGTGACAGACCAAAATTAGACACACTTATCCCGGCCGACTTTAATGCTGACTAGATATGAAAGTGTAAAGTATGTCAAGTCAAACAACAACCCAATGAACTTGAGTTCCGGGAAGCTAACATCCAGCTCTAGCTTGGATGAGAATAAGGACACAAAGCTCGGCACACCCATAATAAACTATGGTGGGTGCTGCTTACTCTCCCTCTGTGACTCGACGTCCACATCAACGTCCCGGTCATCCTGCATCTCCTGGTCTTCAGCCAACTCCTCCTGGGGCAGAAGAAGATTAAGCACCACAGCTACCATTCCCCCAGACAAGACTACGAACCAAAACCATGAGCAAATCCAATTAGCAGGGGAGAAATAGGAAAACAAACATGGCGTGCTCAACACAATCGTGATAGAATCAAAAAGTCCCTGGAGTCCCTTGCTCGGATTCCGCACCCTATCAAACAAATGCATAAAGATCCCTGGCACAAGCAGATCCCCAACCCCAAACGACAGCGCCGCAGCAAGTACAAAGCGATCCCTCCTCGTAAGTTGCACAAACGACAACACCCTCACCCCCGACACCGCCACAGTCGCGAACAGGAACGTCGTCACGCCCCCCAGAACAGGGTTCGGAATGGCCAGGAACACGCCTGAGATTTTACCGATGACGCCGAATAGGATGAGGAAGCAGCAGCACCAGCGTCCGGCGCCTCGGTTGGCGCAACGCGTGATGGCAATCACGCCATTGTTTTGGGCGAATACGGAGAGAGGGGTCACGGTGAAGAGAGCGGAGAGGAAGCCTCCGATGCCATCAGCCTTGTGAAGAAGTTAATGAACAATTATAGGTAGGGAGAGAACACAGACGCACGAGGATTCCGCCTTGGAGCCTAGTTTCGAATTCGCGACCGTGCACAGGGACTCGAGAGACTTCTGAAGATGCGGTTATGTCGCCTATTGCTTCCATTGCAAGCGACACTATCCAAGAGAACCGATTAGAGCGTAAATACATTGGAACAAGCTTTCTGCGTACCATACACTGCTAACATTGGCAGGATGGCTGGGGGGTATACACCAATCTTGAAGCGATGGACCCTAGCCATGACGTTAGCCTTAAGTACCCAGGTGAGTAAACACCACGTACCACAAGAACGTAATTGCTGGTGCGGAACGGATACTTGTGCTATCGATATACCCAACACCCCCAGCAACGATACACCCTACAGCAAGCCCCACGATAATACTAATATTTTTGAGGAACGGAGACCCAAACATCTCCGTCAATATGATGGAAACGAATGACAAGAAACCTAAACCAATGAATTCAGGCGATCCCCAGCTAAAGAAGACCACCAAACGTCAGCTCGCGATGTCAAATACGACATGGAGAGAAGATACGTACGGAAGAGGGCGCGGTGCGAGAGTGGTGGGACAGAGCTCGAAGATACCACTGGTTGGGAAGCTTTGGCACCCGTTGGAGCCACCACCCCAGTTCGGAATTCCAGATGAACCTATGAGAGAGGCGCCAATCATGAGGATGACGGTGCCTAGATAAGTGGTTCAAGTTAGGGATGTGCAAGAAAAAATAGGCTGTCGACTGACCCGTGACGATGGGCGGGAATATACGTTGCAGGATACGAGTAGGGACGAATGACATGAAGATCTCGAGGAAGGAGCATATAAGGGACGTTCCTGGGATGATGTGAATGATTCGTACAACAAGAGAATGCTGAGTCTACCTAAAACCTTCCCATAGGCGTCGGGACAAGGTCCACGAGTAACAACTCCTGTTGCAGATGCTGTTGATGGACATGTTCCATCTTTGTACATGGCATTAAAGATCTGCCAATCACAGTGATGTCAGAAGTAAGACGTGAAGGTGTGGCACAGGACATACGGCGTTTGCGGTGCTTAGAGTTGCAAAACTCGTTCCTACGACAGAGATAAGCCCCGTACCAAGATAGTATCCTCCGAAAAGCTTCATCCGGGACATCTGAACCAAGCTCAGTATGCCTGTAATGCAGCTGAGTGCTCACGTACGACACCGAAGGCTAGAGAACATACCGCAACCAATTAATGACGCAGATATGAGATAGGAAGATGTCTTGCTATCCAGGTTGAGGGTAGACGCGAAGATGATGGGTGGGGTAATGAGGCCGGCGAGCATAGCTAGTGCATGCTGTACTCCACTAGCAATTGCAAGGATTAGGGGCAGCTCAGCGTCGAGAGCGTAAAACGGTGGTGGACGCCTTTTTCTTGCCATAAAAGGCAGTGATGGAGTACA
Source organism: Tricholoma sp. MG99 (assembly GCA_003521275.1). Lineage (NCBI taxonomy): Eukaryota > Fungi > Basidiomycota > Agaricomycetes > Agaricales > Tricholomataceae > Tricholoma > Tricholoma sp. MG99. The sequence goes on along the minus strand of QOVE01014878.1, from coordinate 2,142 downwards.
GAGCCTTCATCTGGGTGTCAAAATATGCGGTAAAGGTCAATGTCATGTAAGTCTCGTACCAAGCATAATCGTAGTCCCCTAGCCAGCCTTGTCGAGTGGTAAATTTGTGTTTGATACGAGAGGCCTCTCTACGGATGTAGCCGGCTCCGGCTCTCTGGCTTGCGAGAATTCCCGAACGCACTGCTGGGGAGGGTGTCGGTGTCGGTTGATCTTTTACGACGACAGGTGAGGCTTGGTCACTGGACATGGTTGAGACTTCTGCTTCATCAGTTAGCAATCAGTCGGTATTTGTAGAGGCGAACAACAAAACGTATGTACCGTCCATAGATAGGAGATTAGCAGCATATGGCTCATCGCGCTGATAAACACTTGATAAACCTTATGTGTGAGTTTAAGGCACTTGGCATGGATTGTCATTTCTTGTTCTTGAGTTGCCACCGGCAGCGTATGTGACTGAGACCGTCAAACTTCGATAAGATAGATTTGCCAACGCGGTCCCGTTGTGCGTATGAAAGATCATCATGATCAAAGGTAAAGTAAAATTTCTGATCTAGATAACACTATGTGGCTGTGCACCGTTTTTGCATCCGTCGCCGTTATCTTCTCCCTGGCAACTCCCTGGATCCACAAGAGCTTTCAGAGCTGAATGGGTAAATGGCATGCATACGGTGAATACTGATTAATTTGTTTCCTCGTTGTTATTAATCATGCCCCTTTGACACGCAGATAAATTTTGCGGAAACAAATCTTACGATACGTAACGCTCTTATAATACATATGCATCAACTATGCATCCTTGTAAGTTTTATTCATTATCTTACCTTTGGCTTAGCTGACCTGCTACAATAGCGAAGTTGTACGCTATCACGTACATGAACCGTTCCACCTTCGGGTCAACCGGACGCTGGCAGATTCCAAGACTCCTGTCCACACTAGTGCCTATCTCGACGTGCTAGTGCTCGGTAAGGGTCATAGGAGACCTATGTGAAGGCAGATCAGCGACAATACAAGCATGACACCTTTTTTCGTAAGTTTCTGTCCTCTAAAGACGAAGCTATTTGACTTCCTTAAAAGATAGATGCGAGCGGCAGCAGTAACTGCGGGTATGTACACGCAAGACCTACGAGTAATTCGAAAATAATGTTTGGTTAAACAGGAGATACAAATGAGCAAAGGAGACCGCCGATGAATGAAGAGTCCACCAGCTAGCCTATGCAAGTCCCACCTTGAATTTCGGTAGTAAGTAAACCATAGGTCTAATTCGTGACTACCATGCTCACACTGTCATACACCATTTCTAGGAGACCAACATCGACAGATCACCGTTAGTGGCGTTGGTGTCATTACGACCAAGGGATCCAAGCCCAAAGTTGGTGATAGAGCCACGAAGTGTTCCGTAGTGGGTGATGTATGTGTCGTCGACAGTGTTGGGGGTGATACCGTGGCCGAACAACAGAGTGGCAATGGAATTGTTGTTGTTAGGGACGGCATCATCATCGGTTTGCCAAGTGGCTTCGTCCCAGCTCGCCACGACGAGGGTACCCTGAGCCGTCAACGCAGGAAGGTACATGTCGAGGAATGCGTTGAACCAGATACCAGCTGACGTGGACTGATGATTGTAGTCCTCGTCGGACGTGGGGTCATGACCGTTGTGGAGCATGTCTGGCGCGTAAAACGAGTAGGCCGGGAGCTTATGTGCCTTCACATCCTCATCAAATTGGGCCGTGGCGTTATAAATTTTGCTGCAACGCGTGTAGTTGCTGGTGTATGTGGAGAATAATAGAGCTGGAACGTCGACACGGCGATACACGGGGTTGTTCCATCGCGGATTGGTGTTGTCAAGAGGACCCAGGTATAGCGCGTTATTGCAGTCATTGGGACCCCGCGCGGTGGCGACAGGCGTGTACCACTCCGCGTAAGTCGCGTAATCGAGACCCTTGGCGTCAAGCAGGTCGTAGATGGTGGTAGTGTTGATATTATACCAGTCCTGGTTCTCGATGCCGAAGTAATCTCCGGCAATCAGACTGACATAGTTGCTGTATGACGGGTGGGTCACGCCATGGCTATTGGTCAAAAGCTTGCCACGGGTCGCAAGCAGTTTCCACCAGGAGTCATTCATCGTCCACCCATACACCTCGTTCT
>QOVE01014874.1:0-13142 GCA_003521275.1 Tricholoma sp. MG99 | reverse complement strand
TTGTTGGCGTGGCGGCCTCTCGCGTGGCGTCGTCGGCCAGGAGTAGATTACAACCTAGAAAAAAGAAAAGAAAGACGTTAGTTAGCGTATGAAAAACAAACAAACGAAAAAAAAAAAGTACAAATGAGCCCAAACAGCGTTATTTGCCGTTTGGGCCCATGTTCCCGGCTTCGGTGGGACTGCTGGTGGTGGAGCTGGGTTGAGAGTGATTGGTGGGAAGGGGGGTAGAGTGGTGGTGGTGGTGGCAGAGAGGGATGGAGATGGTGGCGGTCGGCGTCGACAGTGGTGGTAGGCGGGAGTGATGAGCTGGCAGTGGCAGCGTTGGTGACGCGGCCACATGCGTTGTAAGTCACGTGACTCCGTAAGTCTATCTATAGCAAAGGTTTACCATACCTATAATGGTTCCGTGGTCTAGCGGTTAGTGCACACAGTTTGCACATGATCCTTTATATGAGGTCGAGGGTTCGATTTACATTCGTGTTATTTATTTTACTATACCTAAGTAAGCAACTCGGACTGTTCTCGTTCGTCCGAGTAGGACTCCGTTCGGAGTCCTAGCGTCCGCTCGGACAATACTAGGACAAGCTCGGACCGGACTGGCTGATTTGGCAGGACTCTCAGCCAAAAAAAGTCCGAGCGGAGTCCTAGGAATTCCTAGGACTGTCCGAGTGTCCGAGCGGAGTCCGAGCGGATTAGGGGGGGGAGTGTAAAGACCTCGCATTGAACACGATTCACTGACTCGAACATGTTCGTCAAGTCCAGGACCGACTTTGCAAGTCTCAGTCCACAGCACAGAATACCAGAGCAGAGAAGAAGACAAAGAGCATGAGGGACGAAACTGAAAGTGAAGAGCCTTAGGTTGTCGTCTGAGTTGAGTGATTTTGATTATCAATTATCATTGATCATGATCAATGAAAGTATACTTATGTAACAAGTACAAACAATGTGCAAATACCCATAACAACCTGTGAGACCGCAACAATGGGTATGGTGTTGCCATGGGTACCAAAAAAACTCACACCATACCCATACCCATGAAACCCTTGTGGCATATACTGCAGGTTTACCCATACCCATGTCCCACCCTACCAATGATACATGGCATGTATTGTTGTTTGAGGCATGTAAGTTTTTTTTCTTTTCTTTCTTATTCAATCATACTAACCATTAGATTAATTGATTTTTTAGGGAAAAAACTTGAGGAATCACCCCAAGAACAGGCACCCCACACCCTGGGTGATGAACAAAGGAAGAAACATCAGGGGTGGAGCGGGGAACAGACAGCAATGGGAGGGGACGGCGCTTGGAGGCCTGTATAGGGCAGGCATGCACCCCACCCCTCTTTTACCTGCCGCCTCATGCTGATGACCCACCACCACCTTCCCCAGGGCATGACGAACCAGCACCCACCACACATCCATGAGCAACTGCTCATGGGGTGGATCACAGGTGCATCCTCTGATGATGGGGACGAGTGTGACGACGAGTGCAACCTGGCACCCAGCACCACCACTGAGACGACAAGGCCACAGCACCAGTCCCCTCCGCTATGAGCAACTGCTCGTAGGGAGTAAGGCTGGTGCATAGGAGGCAGAGATGACATGTTGAAGGGGACAGGGACAGGGATGATGACGATGGGGATGCGATGAGAAAACAGGCTGATAATGAGGCATCAGGGATCTGGGGAATTTTTTTGCTTCTTTTGAGTAGATTCTGCATCTTAGTGGCTTGAAATTTACTCTGATACATGGTGAAACTCTTCTATCAATGGGATGAAAAAATATTATTGCCAGGTTCTTTCATTCCTCCTGAACCCCTGGAAAGTTGCTGAAATTCAACCCCACCTGGAGTGGATGAATTTTCTACAATGTGGTAAAAACCACTGGGTATGAAACATGCCGTTTTTGATATGCATTTCACCACTTCAGTTTGTCCCTTTAAAAAATGAAAATGATACTGTGGCATCATACAATTACCAGCTGATAGGTATACCACTGTGGGATGAAATATATTCTCTCTGTGGATTATATTTATTCCATCCAGGTATTATATTCAATACATGTAGACACTAATAATGGTATGAATTTACATATATAAGAGGGGGGAATTGAGGTGTGAATTTCTGGCATTGGGGGGTCCACAGTGATTTAGAAAAAATTTAATCCATCAGCAAAATCAAAGGTCTACTTATTTTCCTTATTTTGCTTAGAGCGCTGCTAAGGACCTTTAAGTACATTAAGCAAAATAAGTACTTTTTTTTCCTTAAAATTTTGGTGAGTGAAGTAGATATGATAGAGTAAGTATAATAAGGGTGAAAGTAAGTAAATGAAGAACTCAAGGCTGTAAGGACTACATTATTGCCTAAGAGATATGTTCAAAATTTCTCCAAGTCTTCTCTTGGCATTTCCTGAAACAGCCATCATTGTGCCACATCAATGTGCAACACCATTGTTTGCCTTCCCCAACCACTCCCAACATTGTCCCAACATTGCCTACATCCCACAGTCCCAGACATTTCATAACAGCGCTCCCATACTTCTTACCACTGCCTCCCTCCTTTCCTCTGAGTCCCATCCTCACTCATACTCATACTCATACTCATAACACATATCCCTGCCAACCAGGCTATAAAGCCATCTTGAACACAACACAAGCCCAAATGACACAGTCGTCGTTTGGGTCTTAAGTAAGTTTTCCTTGATCATTCATTGTTCCTCACTAATGATATTCCTAGTTAATTTAGGGTCTAAATTATCAATCCATCGCAAGACTTCCCACATAAAAAATGGCTGTGCAAACTCCCTCCTCCCCATCAAAATGGGATGTGAGGCCATAAACTGGGACTAGGAGGGTGAGAGGGATGCCAGGAGACCTGTGGAGGGGGATGCCCACAAGGTACGTACACACTCCCGTAAAGCTGCCACATCATAGTTGACCCCCCACCGACCTTGACACAGGAAATGCTGCACATGGCGATGGGGACCCCCAGGACAGCAGAACAAGACCAAAATCCCCTCCATGGCTGCGAGCACCTGCTCACAGCATGGATAGTGGTGCTAATTGCCTATTACAAGGAGGCAGAACAACCAGGAATCACAGGTACACCAGCACCAGCACCACATGATGATGCCAGATTACTACACACCTGCTGCTAGCCCTACCACCATGACAAATGATGCCACACATCTCTGGCCTCACGAGCAACTGCTCATGGGGCAGATCATGGGTGGAGTAATATTGACAACATGAACTTGAAGATGCAAGGAGGAACAAGGGAGTGGGAATGGCACGGCACAATGAGGGAATGATGAGAGAACAGTGCCAATGGGGGGTGAATGGAGGATAGCCTGGGTAGCCCTAGCAATTGGGAATAATAGGGGATTGGGGAGTGAGAGCACTGTGTATTAATTAGTGCTATGTAAACATGTATTTCTATAGCATGATATCAATATATATATATTATTATTACAATTCCTGCTTTTTGAGGTGGCAGTCTCCCTAAGCACTAAGACTAAGTAGTTAAGCAGCAAAATTAGCATGAATAAGGATAAAATAAGCTATTTTCAGCAGAGGACCCTACTTATTCTAAGGAGATCTCCTTAAATAATATTCTCCTCATCTTTCAGTAAGTAGAATAAGGAGTGATTAAGCAATGATCAAGGAGAATAAGTGAGCCTTGGATTTTCCTGATGCTCTATGATATTCAGTTTGGATCGCTGCCAATAACTTTTCCAAGTCCATCACCATACTTCCCAATTGCAGAGTCATAGCCAGGGAAACCTTTGGCCATTCTTTCTAGACCGACATGATGGGCACCACCATACACAGATCAGTTATTAAGTCAAGGTGTAAGTGAAGATCTAGACATGGAAGACGATGTCCATGACACCAGAATCCTCTGCTATGAGAGGAGGGGTAGAGATGATACGATGCTCACCACCGTGCACACGAGCAATACAAGATTCCATGACAACACCTGTCATCTCCGCTCCTGTGCCTGTGCCCACTCTCATCTCAACTAACGTCACTAGTTGTTGCTAACTCTGTGTGTTTTTTTGCCAGTGGGGAGGAGAAACAATGCCTCGTACACTGGGAGATGAGAAAAAATGGGGTGGAAATGACACGAGCTTACCCGTCACCTTCACTTGCATGCCTGCTCTTGTCTCAACTAATGTTGTTAGCCATTGGAATTCCTGCTGTTCCAGCCCAGCTTGGCCTGAAAGCCGTGGCTTTGGCTTGGCTTGAGGTGGCTTTGGCTTTCTCAACACACAGGCCAGGCCAAAGCCATCAACCAGGGCCTGGCCTTGGCTTGGCCCAGCCCAGGCTGCAGCTTTTGTATGTAAAATGCTCAAATTTTGCCCACAGGTCCGTTGGTTGTACAGGATACTAATTAGAACAATACATACATAATTTCTCATTCAATAATCAGTGTCATGCACCGATCTTTTGGCTGCGTGAAACCCATCACAAACCCGCGGATCACCTATGAGATCCATCTCCAAACCATGAAAGGGAAAATGACTCATGGCAAGTCATTCAACTAAAACAGCAATAAGTAGACATTTGGAGAGAACACTATACGCTTCGGGAACCCGCGTGTGTATCCGATATACATTAATGGAAATTAACATTATAAGTAAATTGTAGATGAACCCAGAACATTGTAGATACTATGTAACTAGTATATAAGCTCGGACTCTACTCCAGTTCGAATATTGTAACATTAACCCACTTGAAGCCCTACACTTCTTGTGCTTGTAAACTTGATGCACATAATCACGGATTACTGCGCATTTCCGCTGTCATCCATCTGAACCTCGAAATCAGGGAATATACGCTAGTCAAGAGAAGGGCGCAACTTCTTACAAGTTGAAGCCAATTCCTGTTTGTCCCCCTTCAGAAACCCACGTGTTTTCCAATTCCAGTACGTTTTGACTCAGCTTTAACAATCAGCCTCAGATCACGTTCATTCAGGATGACTGTGAGTCTCCATACAAAGAAACAATATGTATTGAACTTGAACTCGCCTAATCATGAGGGAGGTGGAATTAAATACATGTCCACTAAAAAATTGTGGCAACACATCACATTGTGAGTGAGCAAGGGATGACAAACTAAAGAAAAAGACAGAAATAAAAGAGCTTCATATCTCCCACCACTCATCGTCCTGTTCCATGCCCAACATATCCCCATATCTTGTTGTATGCAACATGACCATTGCCACCTAAGTGGTCCCCCACTCGTCATTAACACCTCCCCCTCCACTCGCAGCAGCAGGGGTGGATTCTGGTCCTGATTCCCATTGTCCCATTGTCTCTCATGCCGTCATCCTCTGCTATTCGTTGATGTCTTTGTCCTCATCTTATTGGCATCCTTTCATTTGCTCCCTGTCTTCCCCGTTTTTGTGTTCTAGTCGTCTTGTCATCATTGTACCTCCCTCATTGTCCTCTCCCTTGACCTGGTCCCTGTCATTGCTGTCTGCTTCATCGTCGGGCCCTAGTGGTGGTTAAGAGGCCCTGCTGTGGTGTGGTGGCGTTGTTGTCGCTCCCTTGCCATGTTATCATTGCTCCCCACTCCAGTGGCTTGCAGCAGCAGTTGGGGTTGCTGTGGTGGTAATGTAGTTGAGTGTGAGTTTGTCATTTCAGTGTTGTTGTGTCATTGTAACACATTTGAATCCCCTAGATTGATGTAAACATGTTAATTGAACAAAATTAGAAAAAAAACAAATATGGAAAAACCTGGGGCCCAAACGACAATATGTCATTTGGAGTAGTGCAGTGCACTGACCTCTTGGTGGGTTTTGCTCCCTGTGGTGGTTGTTTGAGCCTTTTATGACAACCTCATGTCCTGTTTAGACAGCAAGGTAGGCCATTGTGGTAAGAAACAGGAGAAGATGGTTAGTAAAGAATACACAAAGGACCAAAAAGTACTTATTATGATCCAATGGATGACTTTCCATAGCTATAACTTGAATATCTAACTTCAAATCAGTCACATCCAGGGTTGATGGCTGAGATGCCTGTGAGAAAAACATCTGAAAGTGTCAAGTTGATGTATTCAAGACAATTTCTAAACCTTAAATTTGAAGGGGGGGGGGGGGGTCCAGACCCCCCTTTCAAATTCTACATCAACACTTGAATCTGAATAAGGCAATGCCAAGCTGATGGGCACTGCCCCAACTACTAACAACACAAGCACGTTTGGTACAGCTCTTCCGCCAACACTGGTGAAGCCTCACTGTCTTCTGGACCTTATTCAAACTGTGCAGCTCAGGCTCAAACCAGAAGGGAGTCGTCATTTATTTCAAAAAAGGCAAGCTCCTCCAGTGGTCAACACAGCAGTTGTGGCTACCAAATGGTCTTCACAAGCTACCTTGTCAGCATCATTAATATTTTGAGCAACTTTCGAGAAATGAAGCAGCAACAGAGGATAGCTGGTAATCACACGATAATCACTGTGGGACATGGTTATACCTAATTAGGAACTGGATTTTGAGCTGTGTCTAAAACAACTGAGTCCTTATAATTTTCTAAATCCAAACTTCAAACTTGTCTTCCCTGATTTTAAAGTCCGCAGAATAATGTTTAAAAATAGAAAATCAAGTTACGGCTATGGAAAGTCATCCAATATCATGCCGCCCGACGAATCACGATTAGCAAAATTGGCAAACATGTAATGAGTGCCTGAGTGATGTAACAGGTTTTCCACCACAACATTTGCCACTGGATCAGGTTGATAGGGAATGGTGGTGGACCATGCCATTGAAGTGGATAGTTGAATGTTGGCAGTGGCAGCGCATGTGTGACTTGTTACCATATTAAGATTACTTTCCCACCACCAAAAATTTTCAACATACAAGTACATACAAATGGTACATTGCAGCAGATAAATTACACTCACCAAAAAGTGGCGGCTTGACAGCTTGGCTTTGGCTTTTCAGATCCTCAGACCAGGCCAAAGCAGCTGTCATGAAGCTGTCAACTTGGCCCAGCCTGGCTTGGCTTGGCTCATGGCCTCAGGCTGGGCCAGGCACAGCACTAATTCACATCTCTGTAAGTTTTTTTTTTCTTGGTGTAGACATTCTGATGACGGACGACAAGGCCCACATATTAGCAATATATAGATACTAGATAATAATAAAAAAGACTGTGAGAAACCCCCTGGACAAAAATAACTCCTAACCCCCAAAGAACTCAGACATGACATGTGAAGCAGTAGCCCTCTAGCACAAGTTGTCCCCATCCCCTGTTGCCGCTTGGCTCCTGCACCCTGGGCTGGTGTTTGCTTTGCACCGCTGCCATCATCAGTGGTGTTGCTGTTGTTGGTTGTCTGTCACACCTTCCTGGTGGTGATTGCTTGGCTCCTTTCCTGCACTAGTGCTCGCCCTGGGCTGGCGTTGCCATCGCATCACTGCAGTCCTGCTAATCAAAACATTGTTAGTGGAAGGCTGCCAAGTCCAGTGGCCTACACTAACTTAGGGGAGGTGGGTCCAAGTGACAAGACCAAGTAATCTTCATTGTGTGGAAGTCAGAATGAACTACAACAAGAGAAAAGCTTGTAAACTACTATACCTTCATTGTATAGCAGTCAGAATGAAGGTCAGGGAAAATAAATCATAAGTAATATATAAAAGATGGGCTGTCAGTAAGAGGCTGCATCTGGTGTGATGCGTGAATGGAGAGGCTGCATCAAGCATAGTTGCATATTGGGAGGTACCACATCAGCAGTGTAATTTCAGAGATGGTGGGCATGTATGTAAAGATAGTGGAGTCTTCATCAGAGTTGTTGTCATCACTGGTGGCTATCTCGGTGATGTCTCAGTGCCGAGGGAACATGGGAACACTATTGGCAGTGGCTGTGCTAGTGCCAGAAATGTGGCAATCCATGATTCATCTTAATACAGACATTAGTGTGTCTGGAGTTGTTAAGTGTGTTTGTGGTCTTGGCAGTGGCTGTGTCAGTATCATGGGTGATTGTCTTGGTGCTGTGGAAAGTGTGTCGGTGCCGGGGAATGTGTTAGGATTGACAGGCACCACAAACATCCTTTGTGTGTGTTGATCACCTCAGCAAGCCACTCCCTTTCTTTACTCATCTCACAATGGCTCTTTATCTTAGAATTACTTATATATTCCCCCCTACCTATACATCCACCCTTAGTCACTTATACACAGTGCTAAGGGTGAGCCACTTTATCTTACCTTACATATGAACCATAACTGATTGTACTGTAGTTTCATCTGTGTTATCTTAGGTACAATCTTGCTACTATGAGTCACTTATACACAGTGCTAAGGTGCTAAGGTTTCATCTGTGTTATCGTAGTCAAACTATGGTATAGATTCTATCAGAATGTGTGCCGGTGCTATAAATGTCGTAAGTCTGCAACACCAGACTTACAATTAGTGCTCTTAAAATTGGAAGAAAAAATAACTCACCAGTGTGACCTGGATGTGTCACCTCCCAGCCCCGCTGGCCTCCTGCTTGGTCCCCCCCCATTCCTGTTGTTGTGGCACTGCCTGACTGCAGCTCTTGTTGCCACTGCTTCTGTGGTCCTGTCTTGGCAGTGGTGGTCATTCCCGTCCGTGCTGCACCTCGTGATTTCCTGGTGTTGTCGTGGTCCCATTTGCACATATTCTCGTAGGAAGTAAGTTCGTTTCCTAATCAATATTGAGTTCCTTGGATTCAAGAGGTGATCCTCCTTGGATATGGAGGTCCTCCTGATTGTCATTCAAAGTGTTTCATCCAAAACATTTGGCGGAGGTTGGTCTTTTCTCAGGTTGAATCTTTGTCAAATATCAATCATATTTCTTGTGGCATGGTCTTCTTCAAATCAAGGTCAGTGAAGATCTTGATCTTCCTTGGGTAATTCATTGTTGGTATAGAAGGGATGACGTTCTTCTTTTCTTGATAATGTAATCATTCGTTTTGATCTTCTTTGGTCAAGATGTTCGTTAGGCAAGAGTTTTGAACTTTGAACTATGTTCGTTGGCTCCATTGCGTAGATGAACGGGTGCAGTGATGTGGCCTTCATCTTTATCTTGAATGAATTAACTTCTAGTGTGAGTTCTCCATTCGTCAACGGGAGTGAAGTCTTTTCTTGATGGTAGATCAGGTGGCTCCACAAGGAGGTCTGTCAGCATTCTGTCTGAGAGTCAAATGTCGTCCTTTCAGAATGTCTGTTGAATGTAAACCAGGGATTTGCAGTGTGAATCTTCCTCAGGTCGAGGTCGTCATAGGCCTATAATTTCTTATTGTCATCGTCTTCGGAGAGTCCTTCTTGAAGGTAAACTCCTAGTCATGGTATCCTTCTACAAAGGCATTGTCTTTGTCTTGAAGCGTCCTCCTTGAAGGTAGTCTTCAGAGTATGGTATCCCTCCACAAAGGCATCACTTTCTAGCTGAATCGAAGTCTGCACTTGTGGATTCAAACATTGAACCTTCCGCTGTCCAAGGTGCTTCGTACTTCTTGAAGGGCATAGCCTAGTTGGTTGTTCTCTGCAGGTAGAACTTTAAACCTTCTGCATCTCGAGATGTCGTAACATCGAGTCCTTCTATTGCAGATTCTGGGGTCGAACCTTCTGCATAAATCTGTTTCGTTCTGGGGAAGTGAGGTAGTGCTCGAACTTCTTGTGATCTAGAATCTGTTGTTTCTTCGAGGGGCGATCCTCCTTGTAACGTGTCTTCTTTGAATCAAAGGCATTATCTTGCAATTAAGCCGAATGGCCTTTCTTGTTGTTTCACGGTTTCGAGATCCTTCCATGAAGGTCTCCTATCTTTGGGTAGTGGATTCGCAGTGCGAACCTTCTGCTAATCGTCTTCTGGTAACTGCAGAGGTATTCTCTGAGTTCTTGGGCAGTTCTTCTGGTCTTCATCAAGTGTATTTGCTGTGCAAACCTTACACTGATCTGGTCGTCGGTCGGATGACTACAGAGGGATTCTCTGAGTCCATTTGGTGGATGTTCGAATACTTTACTAAGTGAATTTGCAATGTGAACCTTTCATTAGTTTCGTCGGGTGTCTTGGATAACCATAGAGGCATTCTCCATGTTCGCATTCAGGTGTTGGTCTTGACTATAGGAGGCTTTCCTAATGTCGATAGTGGTTCATTTAACGTCTCAGTGGATGATGTGGTCAATGTTCAAGGGATCTATCTTCAGAGGTGTCCTAGCAGTTGCTAGTGTACAATCAGAGGTTTGTTCAGCAGGCTTTCCCATTCTATCGTTTAACGTCTCACTGGATGATGTGGAGTGATTCTCAATAGTCGTGGCTTTGGAATTTGGTGATCAAACAGTGATCGATCGAGAGGCTTTCTCGGTTCGGAGGTTAAGTAACCGGAGAGGTAAAGTTTGCTGGGTCGGAAAGTTATGATGATCATCAAGCCAAGGCTTCAGATCCATCAACCGTGGTGAATACCAATGGGTCTTCGTTTAAACGTCCAAGGGACAAGTGTCCAAAAGGTGAACCTAATGGGTCGTGGTAACCAAGAGGCTTTCTTGGGTCTTGTTTAATGTCATGGTGGACTGGAGTGTCGGGGAGTTTGGGGATCAAGATGCTTTCTTCAATCTTCAATATATGACCATCCTTTAGACATGAGTCTTTGACAGGCCGATAGCCAAAAGGCAAAGCCGATCGGGTCAGGCCAAAGGTATTCTTTGGGTCGTACAGGTGTGGTCGTTGGGTGGAAGTAAACTCTGGGCCAAGTTATCCAGACATTTTAATCTTCAGGTGTTTCCGTTTATTCCAAGTGATGGTGCACTGTGGCCGTTCATTCCTAGTGACGGTGCACTGTAAGGGTTCCGAATCTTCGGGTTACGCATCAAGGCCGGTATGTGGGTTTACACTTTCCAGGTCGGTTCGTTGACTCATAGTGTTCGAGGCTGAGAGGGACCGTGGATATACATGCCGTATATCAGAGCGATGAATCATGTCACTTCTAGGATTCGTATCCTGTGACTCCCTCTTGGGAAACCATTCGCTGGATTGTAGGTGGTAGTCTGCAACTCCCTATTGGGAAACCGGTTGCTGAATTTGTAAGCGGGGATGGTCAACAGTTCTTGCGTCGTGTCCAGGATGTGCATCTGATCAAAGAGATGAGGTAGACCTGGTCTTACCAGTGATCAATCCTACACCGAAGTGTATGCGCAAGTGTGTCTGTGTTCTAATCCTGTGTTCTAATCCCATGTTCTGTTCGTTTGACGTCAATCTTGAGACGTCCGGTTCTGCAGTTTATAGTCATGCTTGGGACTCTGGTTCCATGTCTAGTTCTGTGAGTAGATTTTGGGTGCGATGATGCTGACAGCATCCATATCGCGACAGGGTGGTCTTCCTCCTCCTAGGAGTGTTCCAAGTTCTCCTGATGGTCCAAATAAAAGTGCGCAGGCAAGAGCATAGCCCCCTTCTTCATCATAATGATCACTCCATTGGATAGATGTCCAGAAGCCCTTGCCAATTCCGGCAATGGGATGTTGTCCAGGAGTGAGAGATTCATGATAAGTTTCGAAGTCATGTGCTGGGACTTCTTTAAAGTCAGGGTTGAGGTAAGCTTCTTCTTCGTTTTCTCAGATCCATTCTTTGTAATCGAGTTTCACTCAGAACAGGTCAAGTCTAGTGCTCCTGTACTCAAAGAGGCAGCACTTAGGACAGGTAGAGGTGACCCATTTATATCTGTCAAGCTGTACAAGCCAAAATCGTATGTTGTGTGGGCATGTCCATGATGGAAATGTTGATGGTGGAAATCACATAGACATTCCTCTTCGTGTTTGAGCCAAATCCCATACTTCGCTGTTTGGCATCAGGGATAAGTCAAGGGCGTCGTCATGAAATAATGGGTGGTCGGTTCTTCCTCCAGTATCGAGGCAGGAAGTATCTTCAGGTCTCGTGCTACCCTGCATGATCCTCATAGAGGACAGAGGTTGCAGCGGTGTCCTTACTATCTGCGAAAAAGTTCTTCTACCAGTCTGTGAGGTAGGCTTCGTCTCTCTGTGCTGTACTGCTAAAAAAGGTTCCAGGCGTGGCCAAATCGTCACATCTTGTGTTGTCGGCTCAACATCAAGAGTCATATGCAGCTGAGGTTGCGCGCATTGTGATGTCAGCTCATCATCAACGGTCGTTCATGTGGGTGTCTTTGTCAAGTGCAATACTCCACTGTTCAAAGACTTCGGCATGTCTGTTTTAAATGCGAGAGGTCGGTTGTCGTTTGGAAAGGGGATCATTTCTTTCTTTGTGTGGAGTAGTCCAAGACTACTATCATTTGTATCTGTTCGTTCGTTGTCTAGAGTTTGTTCTTCAAATGTGTCTGGGTCTTCTTGTCAGCGTAAGCGTACATGCTATTGACACAGGGTTCTGGTTGTTAAGACAGACTACACCGTAGTAGGTGGTCTGGAAAAGAAGAGTTTAACCTTTTGTTAGAACTGAGGTCGTACCTCCAGGTCACAGGGTCAAAGGAGCCCGACGGGCACTGTCAGGGTTGGGACTGATGGAGAGAGAGACTCGGTACACACCACCGAGCTCAACGAGAACGAGGATCCTTGGAGTCGCTACCAAGGATCGAGTATGAGTTATGATTCACAACCAAGGGTCTCTTGGTTGTTACTTAGTCGTGAACCGGAGATATAACCAAGGGTTAGATAAACTAAGGTTAAAATTTTGATACATGAGAGGTATCGACAGTTTATATACTTGTCTAAGAGTCCGTATTCGGTATCATATCGAATAAGAGTCAACTATGAAACAGCATCTAAGAATAGAGATGAGTTGAGACGAATCGAGACGAATCAGAATAAGTCAGATAAGAATCAGAAAGAGTCAGGACGAGTCAATACAAATCATGATGCATCAAGCTGTCAATCAATAGAGTCAGAGATGAAACGATATGACGCATAGCAGCATATCTGGAATCGATGTGATACCTCATCAGAGGTAAGCTATTTATAGCACGGTCGGGATCGAATGTGGAATCATATGAGCGCTGTCTCAAGAGTAGAGACGAGTTGAGAGGGATCGAGACGAGTCTCCATGACTCAACAAAGAGTCGATAAGGTTCATGATGAGTTGAGGACCACAAGAGGATGTCCAAATCGTAAGGATGAGTATATGTGTTCGCATACGAAGCTGTAGAGATGCCGGAGGACGAATGTACGCATG
>QOVE01014869.1:0-15566 GCA_003521275.1 Tricholoma sp. MG99 | reverse complement strand
GATAGAGAACTTCTTCCACCATGCTAGACAGCTGGGGTCCTTCATACATGGAGTGGAGAAAGGCGCCAGAGAAATAGCCAAGTAGCCCGAAACGGTCAAGGATTGTAACAATGACGATGTTGGGGTCAAGGATAACAAGTCCCACTTGGAGCATGTAGATATCTTGGTCATAGCATAGCTCGCGGAGAACATAGTCTCGGTAGTGGAGGAGTTGCCCCCGAATAGCGAAGCCGTTACGGACCCAGAGCCCTGTACGGATTTGAGCGATCATAGCAAGTACTTTAAGTAGAACGTGTCAGTACAATGCACCAGAAGTATGAAAGAATGGAAACATGCCTCTTAGCGGGAAGTCAACGACAGTCAAGATCGCTTGCTCACTCGCATGCCGGAGGATGATCTCTCTCACACTTGTTAGCCCGATCTCCGCTAATGATTCTTTTGTAAGATGGCCGACATGCTTGAACAACTCGGCCAGTAGCCAGTGAAGCGAGTGGTGGAAGCTGACCCATCCTTCCAGCACGTCGAATTCGATGATCTGATATGTTGTGTCCCCAAAAGTGACATCATGGAACGTGATGGGCGCAAACCTGCTTCGGTCCAACCTCGGTTCTGACAACGTGCACACCATCAGAATATGGTGGACCACTGTTGAGATCGCCGTAACCAGCTCTGCCACCGTCGCCCGCCCAAAAGCTTCACCGTATACTTTGATAACACGCGACAACGAGAGTGTAACATTAAACACACTAACCCATGCGTCTGTCTCGTATTCCACATGACTCGTTGCCGCACGCTTGTTCGGGTTGACGCACATGAATAGCTGACACGTTTTAGCAAACTGGACAATGAATTCGCGATTATGCGCGATAAGTTCCTGTACCGATTCAGTGTGGCAGAGGTATCGCAGGTCGCTGAATACAGGGATGAACCGCTTCGACTTGAATGGGAAGGAGTCCACGTCCATAGGGGTGCTGCTGAGTGGTGGGTATGCGATGTGCTTGTCGGCTATTTGGTTTGTGAAGAAGGAAGTGGTGATCGCGAGTAGCCGCGAGATGAGTTTGTGATTGCGAACAATGTGCAGAGCGACGGATGGAACGGGGAATAGCTGTAGGGCGAAATACTTGATGGAAGTCTCAGCCTCACGGTCAACAAGAATATAAGCATCGATAACACGGTGGTAAATGTTTGCGAAATGACCCGCTAGACGATTGGGTCAAGATACTGAAAAAATGACGACCGATCAAACACCCACCGACTGCAAGTTTGTGGTCTCGACTCAGAGAAGTTACCGACGAATATATTTCCTTGACACTCAGCCGCGGCTTCTTCCACAGCCTAGTATGATATAGAAACATCGAATCGAGTCTTGTTGCATTTGGGACATCTACCACCGAGCCCAGCATAGGCTGAGAGTTCACACTAAACGCACCCGTATCTCTCCTCCTTGCTGACAGCAGCTCCGCCGCGATTACCTCGCGCAGGATCAAGGTATCTGTGCCCAGTCGGCTTCTCGTCAGATCCAAAAGCCATTCAATAATCACATCCACAACCTGCTCGCGGAATGTATCATAAGCTCGGCGAATCGTCACCCCGAGGTCGATCTGCGCAAGCGATTGCGCCATCTCGAGCAAGCGGATAACGTTCGTGTTCATGTCAATAACCTCTCTTCCATTTTCATCGATGCGGTGCACGAGGGCAGAAGCATCCTCACGCGTGCGGTTGGTCATGTCGCAAAGTATTTGAATGGTCTCCTCATAGGAATGCTTGTCGTCGTTCCAAAGCACCACACAGTACTGGTCTTTCATCATTGGATCGCCAGAAGGCTGTAACCGCAGATCGGTGTCGTTCGCAGGGACAAAGGACTCGTCGGGCGAAAAATCTAGG
Source organism: Tricholoma sp. MG99 (assembly GCA_003521275.1). Lineage (NCBI taxonomy): Eukaryota > Fungi > Basidiomycota > Agaricomycetes > Agaricales > Tricholomataceae > Tricholoma > Tricholoma sp. MG99. The sequence continues at coordinate 13,682 of QOVE01014869.1, read as the reverse complement.
GTGTCAAGAATGAAATCGAGGGCGTAGCCAACAGTGCGCCGCATGGTCTCGTGCAACTCTGGGGGGACGGACACACGAAAAGGATAGTCTTTAACAGGAAGGGGTTCCTGAGAGAGGGCTTTTGAGCTAACTTTGGGTGTTGCATGATTTTCAGGATCGGGAGAGGGGGGGTGGTAAGGACAGTTGAGGGGGAGACGCCATTCCTCTATGTCACCACAATCACAACACCCACCCGGTTGTTGAGCGATGAAGAAACTGATGTTGTGGTTGATATGGTTAGTGGCATGAAAGCAGCGCGCGCACATCACGCAGCTATCATCCAGTGCACAGTCCCTGAAGGATCCTCAGTAGCAGTAGAACAAGACGATCGTCCCACTCACTTGCATCGGAAGCAACTTTCTCCTTTCCTAAATATATGACTGCACGGTCTACCTGGTATGACAGGCTCTTCCTTTCCAGCACCTGAAAATCCCAACGATGTTTGAACCTCGCTGAGAGTGGCGTGTAGAGGGAGACTCGAGTTGGAATTAGGCAGAAAGAGATGCGCATAGGATCCCCAGAACGCAACATACAGTTCTGATAAGATCTCTGCACGAGTAGCAGGTGTGAACACATATTTTCTGGAGCCAGGCATCGTTTCTAAGGCAAAGCGAAGATGTTGTAAAGGGTCGTTGGTTCGATCGCGTGAGTTCATTGGCGATGATAGGAACTTGGCAGGGAAGAACGACGACAATGCAGACATCCTTTCAGGATCGTTCTCTCCTGTTCAACGCAATTGTGAACAGTGCCGATGGCCGTCAATAGCAGAGGAGCATAGATAGCGGAACTGAGTCTGACCTGAGTCTGACCAACTGTCGCCAACACGGTGATGGCGATCCATTAGTAGACCGGACTCGGAGCGTCTTTTCATCCTGACTCCTAGTACCTCTCCTGGCGTTCACTTTCCTGTCATTTCACTCTTGCTGGGTCCAAGAGCTGTACATGGAATCAGAACCTTTCGCAGTTCAATGACTCAGACTATATAACTTTGTAGCCCTTTACCTCTGCCCAGCCATAACCAGAAGGTGGCAGTCAACCCAAACTAATACATTTCCAGGAACACTCGGGGACATGGAGACATGGACTCATTCGAGATGTGCAGCAACCTTGCCGACGGAGCTAGCGACCATAACCTTCTTTAAATTTGCGACGGCTACAGCTCTATATCAATCGTTTCTTGTGCCTTTTATAATCACTGTAGCCAAGTTCCAACTACCCAATCTCGGCTAGAGGCCGGCGGAGTCTGAAGTCGGAGGCAAAAACATACGCAGCCTTTTTTTTGCAACCTCGAACTTTCAAACAGGTGAAACATGCATACGCCGTGTAGCTCAGGAAGGCCCTGCCCCCAAATCACCCATCTTAGAACAGTAATGTAAGGGACTCGTTACTAAACTCGGGTGGCATTAGTTAGTCTCTAATCTGTCCGCCAAAAGTTGCCGATACACTCCATGCACTGGCAGATAAACAACGATCATCACTAGTAGTAACACATACCGGCGGCGAGGGTAGTTCACAGTAGTGTTTTCGAGGCTGGTTTCGAGTCTGATTTCGATTCTGATTTCAACAAATTTGAGCGAACAAAAAAATCTACTGGATGTGGCCATGATGAACCAATCAAATGATCAAAATCAGATGTTTAATTGTTCGCTCGAAATTGCTGAAGACTTTCAATGCTCTGTTCATGACGGCCCTTCCCCACTGGTCGGTAGCTTGTAATTCCTCGTCAAAATGGGATGTTCTGTCAACATCTTGAATCATGATGTTTGACATTTTCCTCCGTCCAAGCTTCCTCAGGCTACAAGTAAGTACAAGTTGATATGCAATAATTGATCAAATAATGATCTCAGGCTATTTCTTCAATACATGGTTAGTAGATGTTGTACGACTTACTTCTATTGGCAATCAATTACCTAGTACAGCCTAGTACTTGTAGAGAATGAGGCGAGTCGTAATCTGTTGTAATGGTTTCCAATACTGATATAGTAAACGTACCGGTCCACTCAGGCTATATATGACTTCGCATGCGACGTCGTTTTGTCAGGAGCTGGTTCTCTGTCAACATCGATTTAGCTTCAATTAGCGCGCTTTCAGCATTTATAATTTTCTCCACTTCAAGCATATTTTAAACCTTCCACTAAACCGGCCCTACGGGAGACTCAACATGAAACCTATCTTCCTCTGCTTCGTACTCTGTTTTTCCGGCTTTACGAATCCTGTATTTTCTGTTCCGGTTGATCGTGTCCCCAGACTCCCCGGGCCTATCGGCACAAGAGTAAGTCTTATGATCACCCAATACCCAACTACTGGAAGTATTGATGCTCACTCTGGTTGCAAACAGCCCGATGGCCAGCCGCCGCCCGCCCAGTCCAAGATAGTAAGTGTACTTCCATGGCCAGGAAACCTTGTTTTTATTGCCGTACTGATATAACAACCCAGAACGTTGGTGCCTGGGCAAAATACGTTGGACAGTCTAGTAGTAGCATGTCACTTAGGCTAGCGTACCCGCGGTACGTTGGCAGAGTGGGGAGAGTTACGTCCTCGACTTCGGAAGAAACAACGCTCGAGTTCACTTCGACTGAGAGCAACACTTTTCGTGCTCCACCAGAGCATTTCATCGTTCTCACTGAGTGGAAACTTAAGCGTGGGTCTTCACGGAGTAGTATATTGATAGAGTTTTCTGATTTAATAAATTCTAGTCACCAACCGCGAACTGAAGGTACTTGACTATGAATCAGTATCCTATTTTACTTACTCACCCAGCCATCCAGGCAGGTGACCGGGTGGTGTATATTGGAGATGACCCCAATTACCATCAATTCTGCGACAGAGCTGGGACAATTACAAGCATAAGTAAAACTCAATTGACGCTTAGCTGGGCACTTAGAGAGGGCAGTGGTTCCCAGGTCTTCAGTGGCTCGAAGGAATTTCCTTTCAGCTCTAGCCATTTTATGGTGGTGGATGATGGTGGCACACGGCGCGAGCCAAAGCCTGCCAGTGCCTGTGCGTTACTCCAACTATATCGGATAAACATATGTCTAATGCAATAACCTCCAGAGATGTTCAAGATGATCAGCGACGGGCCACTCTGAGTCGGAAGGAAGCTGGATTGTATTTCCCTGCCAGCCCCGAGTCAGACTCGGATCAGAAGACGCATAGCGAAGTAGTGATCCCCTATTGTATCTACAAATGCACACTGAGAACTCGAAATCGGTTTCCCCGACTTGTACCCACTGGAAAAAGGACAGCCGTGGCCCCCGCTGTGGTGGCCAGTCACAAAACATAATGAAAATCGATAGCTAAGCACTCGTTCTTGCCAAGTTGATCATTTTTTCTGGATTCGATTTTTGTTTTGAACATGAATCCACTAGTACCTTGACAAAGAAGGTCCAAGTCTGACTCTGGTTTCGTGGAGGATTCAGTGGATTCAGCGTTAGTTTTTTATACAAATTTGTATGATGAACAATGGCATGAATGTAGATCATTGAATTGGTATGTAAGTGCCTGTACAATGTAGTGTGAACTTATACTGCATTACGCTGAACTGATCACTAAAACCCGTCAAAAACGAAACTAAACCAGATTTTCCTCTGCTAATTCAATGCACCTTGCTGAGCGTCCTCGAAAGGTTGTAGGCCGCAGAGATCAAAGTAACATGGCTGCGAAGACATAATTAGACTAAGAAGATAGTATTCGGATAGAGTGATGCGTGATGACTTACGTGAATCCTTGAACAGCGTTACCGAGCCTAGAGGTAGAATGTAAGAAGGAAATATCCAGTACAAAGGAGCATTTCTTACGCCTCTCCAGCATCAGAGATTTCCTCAGTACAGAGACCGACATGGTTCAGGTATAACAAGAAGTCCTACGAAGTATGTAGTAGGAGGAACAAGAAAAAGGGAAAGGGCCGTACCTCGAACATTGAAACTGAGCGCTGAAGGAGTTGCTTATCGTACTCACCCGCGCGAGTCAGGGCCTCTACACACCTTGGATATAATGAGTTACTTAGACAAGACGATATACGTGGAGATCATGCGTACCAAAGTGTACATAAACAGAAGGTCCCCTCCTCTCCACCTACGCCATCGTCCGACTTGCGCACATCATACCGGTAGACGAGATTCTGTGACAGGATGTAGGAACTCAGCAACAGTCTGCCATGGTTGATGAAGATCACCCACGTTCGACGTCAACCCTCCTCTTTCCGGTGTCTTCATGATTTGCTTTAAAGTGCTCACAAACCTTGGATCACACTACATAGAAACCATCGTCAACGTCGTTACGACAAAGCACCAAGCAAGCAAGCAAGCAAGCAAGCAAGCCGAAGCAAGGAAAACTCCAACTCACTCCGTGCATGAAAAACACCAGAGGCATTATAAGCACCGCCGAATCTAACACGTCTGTTTCCTCATAGCTCTGTCCAAAATATTTGCCCTCCTTGTTCCATGCCTTGTGCATGATCTCTTCGTATAGCTCGTCTCTGGCTGTAAGCCATTTGAGGCGGTTCGGACAAGGCAACGACCGTTTTTCAACAAGCCGTAAACCTGTAGAAATTATTGAGGATTAGGCAATCTACTAAGAGCTGCTGGAACAGATATACCTCTATCCATTGCGACCCTAGAAGACGCATTATGAGATGGTTAGTTGGCTCTCTAGCGCTACCAAACATCGTGCAAATACCAAAGCATTATCTATCGAACACAATCCCATCAGTGCCTACAAGCAGCGCCAAAATGAAACCAGTCACCTTGGAATACTGCCATGCAAGTTGACATCAGCACATGCTACAACGCTTATGAACATAACTAGACCAACACACCGTGAAGTGTCGCTTCTTATTCCTCACTTCCCTGCAATCATCACATCGATATTGAAGCATAACAGGGCAAGAAAATAACTCGGAAGGTTGAACTGACCAGATGGACCTGTGCATATTTCAATTGGAGTTAGTCATTAAAACAAGAAGGGTCGCGAAGCGGGGGTGCCCTCGCTCCCAAAAAATGTAGATAAGTGTACGTACAAATCAGGCTCCTTATAGTTCGCTACGACGTCTGAGGAAGGTCATGGCACATTTAAATCATGAACCGTCTAACCGAAAGAAAAAAGTCCTTACAATCAACGCTGTCGAAAGCACAAACGGTAAAACCGCGCCAAGATTCTGACGGATCACTTACAGTTCACGAACGAGGACCCTGCGTTCCCAGTAATCAATGAACAGCCAAGGACGAAAAAGAAAAAGATCTCACCAATCATCGTAGCTCTAAAGGCTCAACTAACCTTCAACAGGATGTTTGGTCAAGAATTGAATAATGTAGCACTGACGAGCGGTTTCCCAAACTAGGAGGTGGTGAATTCAGGGACAATATGAGATGAACACCGTGAGCAAGCCCACCTTTTGGCCGAGGTAGATACAATCCATGCTAAAAAAACAACAACGTCGATTATCAAGAGTTTAGTGCTGCAGGCCAAGAGAACATACAGCTCGCCATAGATGTCCTGAGAGGACAAATCAATCAGGAAGGAGAGAAAGACAATGCACAGAAACATACTAATTGAACGTGATCGGCAGCCCCGTTCCCGATTCTGACCGGCTTTGAACCCTTATGTCCATCAAGATGTGAAAGTTCGATTTCTTCCAGGTCTTTGCCACCTAGTATGAGATCGGGCGTGATCATGTTAGGAGCGGCGTTCCTGAGAAATTTGCGAAGGCAATGTTTACCATGGATGGTATACATGATCTGTAGACTCCCATCTGGGTTCTTGTTCCTCAAACGTTCAAATATGAATTCCATGTACGCTGATATGAATGTCAGCATGTGAAATCGGAGAGGTGAAATCGGATAGCGAACAAGAGCGTACCATTCGCCTCTTGAGTGAACCCAAGACGGATCAATGCGTAGAGCGTGAATGACGAGTCACGAATCCACGAGGCGCTGCATTTCATCGTTAGTTCATAGGGATGAGCGGTATCGTTTCGACATTACCGGTAGTCCCTGTTGCATCATCGTGTCTCTAAGTAACGGTAGAAGAGGTTAAGTAATAACGACCTACCAGTTCCTCGTACCCCCGATATACTCGGGTAAACTGAAGGTTGGGCTAGCGACGACAGCCCCTGTATAATTGAAGATATGAATATGATCGGGGTAGAACAAGATACGTATAACAAACCAGTAGGTTCAAAAATCAGTAATTTGAGCGCCAGTGCACTACGGTGGACTGCCTCTTTCCACGACCCCGTATATGTGGATTGTCGAATCCAGTCGTACCAATATTTGTTCGTTACCTAAGCGTGAACGTATAAGCTTTTGTTAAGCATTATTTTTAGCAAAGCAACGTACGGTGAGTAACGAGTGTATCAATTCCTGCAGACAAAATCGGGAGGATTAGACGATAATCAGAGGAAGATCAATTGGATGTTACTTTGGTTAAGTAAGGATCATCCAATGCCCTAGAGCCACTTCCAAGTGGCACGATCAACCTTCTCTCCACTGCGTCGACGCTCGTTTTCTCATGTTTCTCCTTCGGTGGTATCCTCAAAATAAAAGTAACTGACTGTCCCTCGTGGAGCTTCAGTGATGCATAGGCAGCCAAGCCTTTGTGGCCCTTCGAAGTCAGGTCAAGAGTGGAAATCTCGACCTGTGGTGGCGGGTAGGTACATAAATCAGTGGCTTCGACAACATATCTCAGATCAAGGGATAAATCCTGCGATTCGAAGAGTACTTTCTTCTGAGGCTCTTGGTTGTGAGTGAGAGAGGGGGGAACACTGGAGTCTTCGATGATGGTGGTGGTGTGGGGGTCGCGCGCATAATTGAATGCGGGGGCGCATTGCATCAAGAGTGGGATACTTCCTCTGATGCACTCGACACGTCGGATTAGCCATTGGAGAAGAGGCTTGTGGGAGAGTACGGGAGCTGTGCTTGGCCGGGGTAGGAAGTCTGGCACAGTTTAGGATAGAATGTCCAAAGGGATCAAGATTTGCAGACCTGTGACACTAGCGACACCCTGTTCATTCATGAACTTTGTTTGAAGAACCTGTATGATGGATTAGATATGATCACTGGAGACATTTAAGTCGAACATTAGAGCTTGGAAGATAATTCTGCTTGACGGAGAACGGTATAGTCGGCGTGATGGAAAAGTGGCCACCTTTGTCTTTATCTAAAATCCTTGCGAAAACAGATGGCGAGTCGAAGTTGGGGACGCAATAACTCTCGACTACGCTGCGTCATGAACTCAATCTGACGCCGATCATTAAGAAGAACATACTGGAGCCATCGAGACTGACTAACGCCGCTGTTCGAAGATTTCCTATCCTAAGAACACATGAACGATGAGAGGAACAGTAATGAGCTGTTGATCGACTTACAGGGCATGATCAGCAAGTGGAATATAGTCGCGATCCTTTTGAGGCATGTAGATATTCATTGAGATGGATCTGAGTTGTCTGATTGGTTTGAAGAGAAATACGGCGAAGAATGGTTTGTTGAGCCGCCGCCCAATTAGTAGTGGAATTTTGCAAAAGCTAACAAAAAATGGGCTTATCCTGAGTGAGTAGTAAGGCTGGCGGTTACTGAGAGAGCTATAACCCAATCTCCGAGGCTCAAGCAGTTCTGTCAACTTTGTCATTTCGACAGACACATCACATGGTCCACCAATTAGACTTCCGAAGTCGACAGAAGCAAATTGGCAAATGAGTCATCATAGCTGTTTTTGGGCATTCCCGGGGATTCTCCGGGTCCTCGCACCAGCATCTCAGATGATAACATACCCTCGTGACCCACCCATCGACCCGCCTGACCTTCCTATGTGTACAAAGGAATTCTCCCTATGGGTAAACTGTTTCTTGTACACTATCATGCCGGTGTCCACACGCCGGTGTCCACGGGGAGTCCAGGGTCTGGTAGACGACATGTTCAAGGTTGCAGTGGCGTTGTCCGAGATGTTGTAGAGCTCAATGCTCTGCTCGTGATCTTGACAGCTGGATGCGTTTCGTGTCCGAAGCCATGATCGGCACGTGACTACGACGATCACCTGCTCTAACGTTGGTACACGCGTTGAATGCGTGTTCGTCGATTTCCCTTATCTTTCATCCTCTGTCTGTCCAACTAATAATCTACTCAAATTCCTTTGCCTTTTGGTCACAAGGATCTCAACAAGAAACCATAACATCAACATAATCCATTCATTATCCTCTCGAGTCAAGATCGGAGTGATCAGCTGAAGAAGATTCTGAGGGATGGACTGGTTTTGCAATTTAGAAATTCGTACGCTTCATATGTTCTGTTGTATTAATTTGGCCTTGATGTCTAGCACATCAATCATTCATTTATCACTACCTTCTCTACCGTTTGGGTGTTGCTATGGGATTCGAGCCGTTGGGATGTAAGGTTGAGAGCCACGACTTGGAGGATACCGCGCTTGAAGGGGACGAGCGACGCAAGGCAATAGTATTCACAAGTCGGTGTGCACCTCCCTGAGCAATTGCCCAATGGTCCGTCTACTATATACATCTGTACGTTGAACTTTTTACATCAATCCCTCGGACTTTACGTTTTTCACATGTGTTAGAACCGAGGTCATACCTCCAGGTCACAGGGTCAAAGGAGCCTGATGGGCACCGTCGGGGTCGGGACTGATCGAGAGAGAGACTCGGTGTGCACCACCGAGCTCAACGAGAATGAGGATCCTTGGAGTCGGTACCAAGGATCGAGTACGAGTAACGATTCACAACCAAGGGCTTCTTGGTTGTTGCTTAGTCGTGAACCGGAGATGTAACCAAGGTGTAGATAAACTAAGGTTAAACTGTAGATACATGAGAGGTATCAACAGTTTATATACTTGTCTAAGAATCCGTATTTGGTATCATATTGAATAAGAGTCAACTATGAAACAGCATCTAAGAATAGAGATGAGTCGAGAGGAATTGAGAGGAATCAGAATAAGTCAGATAAGAATCAGAAAGAGTCAGGACGAGTCGGTATGAGTCATGACACATCAAGCTGTCAATCAATAGAGTCAGAGATGAAACGATATGACGCGTAGCGGCATATCTGGAATCGATGTGGAACCTCATCAGAGGTAAGCTATTAATAGCATGGTCGGAATTGAATGTGGGATCATATGGGTACTGTTCCAGAAACAGGGACGAGTCGAGAGGGATCGAGACGAGTCTGTATGGCTTCAACGAAGAGTCGATATGGTTCATGATGAGTTGAGGATCGCAAGAGGATGTCCGAGTCACAAGGATTGAGATACATGTTCATATATGAAGCTGTAGAGATGCCGGAGGATGAATGTACGCATGTGTACATGAGGCCAGAGGAATCAGAAGTGCACATTGTGTGAAACGCGTGTCGAGCGAGGGAACGGAGTGTATGAGTGAGATGAGCACAAGTGGCGAATCAGCACGTGGGCATGTGGTGGGTCGTCACATGTCAAAGGTTACAACGATGAAATGAAAAGTTGTAACAACATGCCTTCATACAATTCTTTTATCTCAATTAGTCTACATCATTGTTGTACAGCCCGATTGATGCAAGAGTACACATGCGATTGGATTTTCTTCTTTGCTTAGTATAAAGGTGTCCTCCCACCTTCGAATGGAGCATCCTTCCTTCTGACAAAAATCTCGTCTCGAGTCTTTAAGTTTTGTCTCCTACAAGAGGAGCCTAAGTTTTCTACACAAAAAGGTGTAGTACTAAGAGTTTTATCCCTTTTAACTGATCTTCTGTTTTCTAGATCTCCTTAGATTACAGATTCTTTGAGGATCACTGCGAATTACCACAGTTTTGTAGAACGTTGGCAGGAACTGGTAGGGAACTAGAATAGAATAACGAGAGATAACCTCAGTGAATGAACAATCACTAAGTATATTCAGTAGTAGTACCTAGAATAGAATAATAAGAGATACTACTACAGGTAAGTAAGGAAATAAATAAAATCGAGAAAGGGGACGTACACCTCAGTGAATGAACAATCACTGAGGTTACGATGTAAAACTATGAGGTATATAACGTCCCATATATGCTTTTCAAATAAGATGAGACATAGTTACCGTAGTTCTATAAATAGATGTAATGTACTAATAATAAATATCTGTGACAGTCGGCGAGCATCGGCAAGCGCAGGCAGGTGCGGGGATGCCTCGATATGTCAACACTCCCCCTCAAGGTGAACACTGGACTAGATGACTCCGAGAAGAGTACGAAATTTCTCGTACTTGACACGACCGAGTGACTTGGTGAAGATGTCAGTGATCATGTCATCTGTGGGACAGTATTGCATTGTGATGTGGCCCGAGGTAATAGTTTGGCGGATGAAGTGGAAGTGAATGTCAATGTGTTTGGTGCGTCCGTGGAATGTAGCATCCTTGGAGAGTTGGATCGCGCCTTGATTATCACAGAAAAGTGTAGTAGGTAATGTAGAACTAAAAATAGAAGATAATTCAGTAAGTAATTTGTGAATCCATAAAATATCCTTCGATGCGTGAGTTAACGCAACATATTCGGCCTCAGTGCTTGATAAAGTGATGATTGGTTGCTTCTTGCTGCTCCAATTTACAACACCAGCTCCGATGAAGTAAGCAAACCTGGAGATAGAGTGACGATGCATTTGGGAAGCCCAATCTGCATCAGAATATCCCGTAATATCAGAATCATTACCTCCCAGGACAAGCTTGAGACCCTTAGTGCCTGAGAGATAGTGAAATACGCGAGTCACGGCGATAAGATGTGTTGTTCTAGGTGCGTCGAGGTATTGGGATAGAGTTGAGACAGCAAATGCAATGTCCGGGCGTGTCATAACGGCAGCGTACATTAGTGAGCTGATCATTTCTCTATATTTAGTCTTTTCGGCAGGCATGAGAACCGTTGGTGATACGGCGGGAGAATCAAAGCTGAGGTCGATTCCAGGCTCCATGGGAGTGACGGTAGTCCAGGCATTTTGAAGACCGAATCGTGAGAAGATCTGTTCGACATATGCTTGTTGACTCAATGAAATGGTTTTGTCTTCGAGGTTGCACGTGATGCTGACACCAAGAAGCCAGTTAATGGGACCGAGGTCTGAAATCTCGAAGCGCGTAGTGAGCTGCTTTTGGATGAGATTGTTGGCGCTCTCGGTGGAATCCGCAATGACAGTGAAATCATCAGTAGTGGCGGTGATGATAATGAATTTGTCACCATGATATAAATAGAACACGGCTTCGTCTGCAGCGGATACGGAGTACCCGAGATCGAGGAAGAAGCTTTTTACCTCAGCATACCAGTCATGAGCTCCCTGCTTTGATCTGTATACTGCAACGAGCCATTTACAGACCACATTTGGTTTGCCTTTGAGCTCTGGAGGTAGTTGACGGAATTTTTCGTACTTTGGAGGGAGTTCCGAATAAAGCTCGACACCATCTTGCAAACGAGAATTGAGGTACGCGTTCTTGACATCACATTGATGGACGGCGGCATTTTTCTGGGCTGCAAACGAGAGGAGAATTCGAAGAGTTGATGCTCGGACCGTGGGTGTGAAAGTTTCGATGTAATCGACCCCAAATTGCTGCCTAAACCCTTTGATGACAAGTCGAGCTTTGTAACGGGCTATGTTGCCAGCTGCGTCACGTTTACGGCGAAATACATAACGGGACGGAATGATATTCACGTGAGGTGGCGGAACGACGGGTATCCATGCGTTGACTTTCTCCATTTGGGAAAGTTCCACATCAACCGCATCAGACCACTCTGAGCGTTCGTCACCGTTTAACGCCTCAGTCAACGTAGGTTCGTCTTCACTTACTACCATCGCCATCTCCATTGCTTTACTAAACCAATCCTCTTCACAGATGTCGAGCTCCACTCCCCCTGGTTCAAGAATCCCGTTGTCATCAATAACAAGTGCGCCATCAATTGTGTCGGAGAAATTCGTGGCGCTACGTGAGGTGGGAACGCGGTTGTGCCTTCCACGGCCGTATTGTGTTTCATCGACTGGAGTTAGGCCAGTGAGGGAGTTTCGTTGAGCTTTTATTTGGTGTGGAGGTGGTATAGGTGCATTGGGTGAAGTTTGTGAATTTTTACTAACATTTTGCATTGCTGGCAGATTTTCGGCCGTGTTGTCGACGATCGCGGGTGTGGGGTTGTTAGTGGTGTTATCGATGGGTTTTGGGTGTGCTTCGGATTCGTCAGGTGCATCAGGGAACTCATCAGAGATTTTTTGAGACTGTGGAGTGTCAGAATTGGTGAATACATCTTCCACCCCCTCAATCGACACTTCATCAGGCTTGAGCGCCTGATTTTTGTCAAAGTACAGGTCCCGTTGGATGCTAACCTTATGCTTTTTAGGCCAATAGATCCGGAACCCCTTGGATTCATCGTCGTAACCTACAAAGTGAGCCTGCTCAGCTTGTGGCTCAAGCTTTCTGGCATCAAGTTGTTTTATCCAGACCATCGCGCCCCATTCAATCAGCTGTGACAAATCTGGTTTATCCCCTGTTGCTGCTTCGTGGGGAGTTTTCTGTGTTACCAGTCCACGCATTGGTGCATGATTACGCAACCAAACGTCATGGAGGATCGCCTCAGCCCACAGGAACCAGGGTAGTCCAGCTGCAATCATCATTGCTCGGGCGTCGTTCAGGTGTGTTCGATTTCCACGTTCGACTGTGCCGTTAGATGCTGGGGAGTCATGGACAGTGAGGTGGCGGACTGTTCCAGCGTTCTTGAGGTAGGTAGTAAATTCTTTGCTCGTAAATTCGCCTCCACGGTCTGATCCGAATATTTTGATTCATGCGCCGCATTGAACTAGTGCCCAGGCTTCGTACTTCTTGTAGTCAGCAAATGCCTCAGACTTCGCCTTCAAGAAATAGACTTTCTCTTCACGTGTGGCTAGGTCTTTGAACAGGAGGTAGTATTTCTTCCCCCCTAGCAACTCGACTTTGGCTGGCCCCCACAAATCTGAAACAACTTTCTCCCCATATGTTGTGTACACTGTCCCGCTTTTCTTGGGAAACAGCTTTCTATCTGCTTTGGCTTTTACACAGGCCTCACAGAATTCTGGTTTCGAGTCCAGATCGACCTCGATTCCAGTAACCATCCCCTCTTTCACCATCCTACGTAAGTCGTCGTGATTTATATGCCCCATCTTACGATGAAGCTCACTGATCGACATCAGCTTTGATGCAGCGTTTGTGGAGGGTGTTAGAGATGAGCCAAATGAACCACTGACACGGTAAAGCCCCCGAATGAGAGGAATACGACCTATGACATTTGATTTTGCACTACGGATGTTGCAACTCCCTCCTTTGATGAAGAGTGAGAATCCAGCTTTGTCAATGCAGGAGACCGATATGAGGGTGAATGCCAAGTGGGGTGAGTAGTATACATTCTTGAGCGTTATTGGGGTCGGTTTCTGATCCCCATTAGGTAGCTCAACCTTTAGATTGCCCTGTCCCAGCGCACTGAAGGTACGTCCATCCGTGGCTCTGATGGGTTCAGGACTAATTTCTCTGTAGTTCAAAAATTTCGAACATTCAGGAGAGAAGTGTCAACTAGCGCCACTATCAAGGATAATTCCATGATCTGCGGAGGCGGCGTGGGCTTCAGCTTTGAAGTCAGAGGTAACAACGAGGGCCGTAGGATCTTCGGGCATGCTATAGCTGAGCATTGCGT
>QOVE01014856.1:0-30970 GCA_003521275.1 Tricholoma sp. MG99 | reverse complement strand
AAACACTATCTGCAGGACCACGCATGGGTATCATATAACTCCAGCAAATCAGCGGTTCTCCAGATGGCTCGGAGCATGGCTTGCGAGCTTGGGACCAAGAATATCCGAGTCAACTCGCTCTCTCCCGGGCATATTTATACAAAGTCTGCTGAACCTATGAATGCTAAAGATTATCACTGACGTGTAATTTGAAGCATGACCGCAGCGTATCTTGATAAGCAGCCCCATCTTCTGGAGAAGTGGTCAAATCTAAACCCGATGGGACGTATTGGACGACCCGATGAGCTGCGCGGAGTCATTGCTTGGCTGGCAAGTGATGCGTCAAGCTTTTGTACTGGCAGCGAGTAAGTTTCTATATGATTCTTTCTGCAGATGAGTACTGATATTCCTTGACAGTATTCTTGTCAGCGGAGGTCATCATTCATGGTGATCGCAGTTTCTTTATACATCTGTAATTGTACATATCAATCATTCGAATCATGGGACAGTCATTTAAACTTTCCGATTCCGTCAGAGCTGCATGCTAAAATGTACGTATATTTCACGATTGCAACTACATAACGAAAGCATTGCTATATACTTGGATGTAAATTGAAGCTACCTATCGAATGCTCAATATTCCTTCCCTCGTCGAATTTATCCTGCCCCCACCAACGTCTTCCACACCCACACCTTTTCTTTTCTTCGTCATCTCCTCGCTTGCCACTTCCCAGATTCTCCAGAACTTGAGATTCTCATCTCCAGCACCGGTGCAGACAACATCCCCAGCAGGACTTACACAACTGAATAGCACTCGCGAGTCATGGGCGTCTCGAATCTCAGCAACGCGCTCCATGCTCGGGTACGCATGGATCATGATTGAGTTGGTGGGATATCCGTGGGTAGTGAGCAGTTCCTTCTTTACAGGTGCAAACAATATGGACGTGATTTGTGAAGGGGTCTTGAGTGAGTGTAGGCGGGCGCCAGTTGTGCTATTCCATACGTTGATGGTGGCGTCGTTGGTACCTCCGCCTGAGGCTAGTAAGGAGGGTTGCCAGGGACACCAGGCAATGGCCTGTGGAATACAAAATATTAGGGGAGTTGATAAGAACAGGATAAAATTTACCTTGACGGCAGCTGTGTGATTCCGTTTTGTCCACTTCGCGCTGCCCCTTGCGCCTTCTACCACGTCGCCAAGCCTTCCATCCCATATATTCACAACGTTATCGTTCCCGCCACTGGCCAAGAGCTCCCCGTCAGGCCTCCATTTCAAACCACATACCTCGCCTGTATGACCGAGTAACTCCATGACCTTGTGCCGTGGAACACGAACATCGTGATGCCAGATACTGCCGTCACCGCACCCGGAACTCAGGATGTGCTGATTCCACGAAAGCGTAGCTACTTGACCCTGATGCCCACTCATCGTCCTCAGCTTCTGTCCGCTTTCCACGTCCCACAACTCGACGTCCCCTGTCCCGATGCCCACGCCAAGGAACATGCCGTCGTTGGAGAAATCGACGCTAGAGACATAGGTGCCCTCAGGAGCCTCACCAAGTTGAACGACACTTCCTGTGTCGGCCTTCCAGATGTAGGTGGAAGCCTCGAGTGCAACAGCGAGTGCATTCTGGCAAGACCAACTGATAAGGTTGAGGTAAAAGTCGTCGACCATACCAGGGGCATCTAGAACACGTTCTGGCTGTGTTGCAATTTTGCGAGACTTGTTAGTGGTAGCACCGGTTGAGGTTGGGAGGGCACCAGGTCTGGAGGCGTAGAGTGGTCGTGCAAACTCGCGATGTTGTGCAAGAGCAGTGTCAGAAGATGAGGAAGCTGTAGGTGGCTGCTCATGGTAACCTAGGATGCGGCGGTTAAGTGGGACGCCAGTGGCGGCGGCGAGTCTGGCTGTGTGGCCTGGAGAAGCAGATTTGGGGTTGATGTGCATTTGCTCGAGGGTAGCAGCGACGTCATCTGTATCACGGTTAGTGATAAAGCGATCTCGCTGATCTACGCCAATGCGATTCTGAGGGTATGATTTAGGTTGATTCGTACGGGGGTTATAGTCTGACTCACAACGGCTGGAGTAGACTTTGAACGTTTGATCTCTGGTTTGGGTGGAGGAACATAGTTAAGGGTAATAACATCGATTCTACTCTCGACGCCGCCTTTACGAATGACACCGACGTTAGCCTGACGTTGAAGTGAGTCAGATACAGGAATGCCACTAGAAGTAGTTCGTTTGACTGGAGAAGAGGGACGAGATACCACAAAAGGATTTGAAATCGACAAGTTATTTAGACCAAAAGACGGGGTTAAAGGCGTCTTTGCTTCAGACCTTGCGCGAGTACGCTTTGGTGTTTTTGGTTGCATGGTTGTACAAGGTTGAGAAAATGAAATTTCAACTTTTTCAACTTTACGCGTTGATCACGTGAGCGCGTGACTTCATGTCTTTGCTTTTCAAAAACCTCCGTGTTCACCAGGTCTTTGGTGCCAATACCGACGTTGGCAAGACTATTCTCACCTGTGCGCTTGTCCGCGCTTCTGCTCTCAAAGCAAATAATGTGTTTTACCTCAAGCCTGTCAGCGCTGGTCCCATCGATACTGCTGATTCCAGGTCTGCCACCTGTAGGACTTTATATCAATGCTGATTCGTGCCTAGACACATCAACCTCTATGGCGGTCCTGCTGCTCACAGGATACAGACAAAATGTTTGTTCCAGTACGATCAACCTGTGAGCCCACATTTGGCTGCAAAACTGAGCGACTCGTCTGTGAGTGCGGCCTTTGCTCTCTTCGTCCACCGCACTTCATGAAGTACAGATCCCTTCAGACGAGACTTTGGTTAATTCTATTGCTGAATACATTCGTAAAGCTGCAAAGAGTTCTAGTAAGGAGCGTGCTCATATATATGTGGAAACCGCAGGAGGTGAGAGCTTATTTCAATCTCTCATGACATCCCCAACATTTCCCAGGGGTTCATAGTCCCGCCTTGTCTGGGACAACCCAGGCAGAATGCTATCGGCCTCTGTTTCTTCCAACGATCCTGATTGGTGATGCCAAGCTTGGCGGGATATCTACCACCATCTCTGCCTACGAAGCGCTACTTGTCCGCGGGTACATTGTGGATGCTGTGCTCCTTTTCCACGAAGATTATTATCGCAACAGCGAATACCTGCGACCTTATTTTGCGGAACGTGGGGTGCATGTATCTGCCATTCCACGGCCACCTCCCGTTCTCTCGGACAGCACAGCCAATTTTGCAGAGACGGAAAAATATTACAGCACAATTGACCAAACCGATACCATCAATAATGTTGTGGACTACCTGAACACACGCCATACCGAGCGCCTGAAGGAGCTCGAATCTATGCCCCGCAGGACCCTTGACACTGTTTGGTGGCCCTTTGTACAGCACGGACTTGTAAAGAGCGAACAGGACGTAACTGTCATTGACAGTGCCCATTCCGACTTTTTTAATGTATATGGAACCCCCTCCGACCATGGTTCATCCCTTCTTTCCCCTGAATTTGACGGGTCTGCAAGCTGGTGGACGCAAACTGTGGGCCACGCGAATACTAGATTGACGTTGGCAGCGGCCCGTGCTAGTGGGCGGTATGGACATGTGATGTTTCCTCAGGCGACACATTTACCTGCACTGAAGCTAGCGGAGAAACTGGTGAAAGAAGGCCCGGGACGAGGTTGGGCTACTCGAGCGTTTTTCTCGGATAATGGATCGACGGGAATGGAGGTTGCGTTAAAGATGGCGTTAAGGGCATTTAATGTCCGCAGGGGAGCGGTTGGTGGGAAGGAGGAGCTTGGGGTACTGGGGTTGAAGGGGAGTTATCATGGGGATACGATTGGAGCAATGGATGCGTGTGAGGAATCTGGAGTGTTTACATGTGAGTGGCATAATGCGAAGGGGTATTGGTTTGAACCGCCGAGAGTGAGTGTTCGGGATGGAGAAGTTGTCATCTGTGTACCTGCAGCAGTATCGGCGGAGTGTTCGACGGTGAAAGCCAAGTCGCTTGCCTGGGTATACGAAGTTGGAGCTCGGGTTGACTCGGAGTTGGCAGAAGTGTACCGTGCGTATATAACGCGTACTCTGAAAAGTCTGGAGGAGCGTCGTGATGTGCCGAGACTAGCTGCGCTGGTGCTTGAGCCACTGGTCATGGGTGCAGGGGGGATGATATTCGTTGATCCGCTGTTTCAGCGAGTGTTGATCGAAGTCGTACGTGGTGGGGGTGTTATTGGAGTAGGGAGCGAAACATCGGAAGATTGGTCAGGGCTGCCGGTGATCTTTGATGAAGTGTTTGTGGGATTGTATCGATTGGGAATGGAAAGCAGTGGGCCAGTGTTGGGAGTGCAACCTGATATTTCGGTGAATGCCAAGATACTGACAGGGGGCTTGGTACCGTTGGCGGCAACACTTGCGAGGGAATCGGTGTTTGAAGCGTTCTTAGGGGAAGGAAAGGAAGGAGCGCTGTTGCATGGGCATTCGTATACAGCGCATGCGGTGGGATGTGAGGTTGCAGGAGAGGCGTTGAAGATGATTGAAGAGCTGAAGGAAGGAGAAGAATGGAAAAAGGCCAAGGAGATGTGGGAAGGGGAAGGAGTATGGAGTTTATGGGATCCAGGGTTTGTGAAGGCGTTGTCGTGTGTTGAGAGCGTATCTGAGGTGATGACGCTTGGGAGCGTGTTAGCGATCACGGTGAAGGATGAAGCACAAGGTGAGTTTGAGATGATCGACGGAGAGAACCCAAGCCAATTAATTAATGAGCAGGTTACACGTCTGGGCGCGCCCAAGAAATGCTGGCCAGCGTAGGGAAGGATGGATTGTGGGGAGTGCATTACAGAACGCTGGGGAATGTTGGATATTTTATTAGCAGTTTGAATACGCGAGGGTCGGTGTTGAGGTCGTTGGAGGATGGCATATGGACGGCGGTTCCGAAATAAAAAAAGATGTGATCGGCCGGTATAAGCGGACCGCAGCTGCGACGCGCAGAGTGTAAAGCGCAGCGTTGAACACGTGACAGTAGATTGGGGTGGTTGCTGCGGATTGCGCAGAAGGTTGAAGAAGTGACAGTGCGCTCGTCGTTCTCTCCAATGGATCCTCTCTTGAAACCTCCAAGAAAACAAAAGGATTCAAACATGCAACGCCAATTACAACCAACTGATATCGATGAAAAGCTAACTGCTCTTCGTCGTAGAAACGCTGGGTCTGCCCCCCCCCTTTTTTTCCCCTTTTTTTTTTTCATATTTTTATTTTATTTTCTAGTCCTATCCGTGTTCGTTCTGCTCAGCCTCCTGCTCAACGTTCTCCTCGTCCTCAAGCAGCTCCTGCTGTTCATCCTCCTTCATCCTCTCGCTTATCTCCCGCGGTTTCGCCAAGGAGACCTGCAGCTTCGACTCATGAAGCTGACCACGATGACTTTTCAAGACGTCTCAAGATTTCTTCGCCTGCTCCTCCTTCAAAATCAAAGTTATTTAATCCTGACACTGATCCTATTCCCATTCGCAACTCGGAACTTTCCTCTGATCACTCCTCTCCTCCTTATGTATCCCGTCCGACTCCTCCTCCCCCTCCTCCCAGAGACTCTCATCCTCGTCAACTTTTCGATCACAGAAAAGATGATCCAGTTCGCTTCTCTGTTCTCGCTCGTCCTCATCGTGACCGCCCACCTTCCGCTTCAAAGTCTTCTGGTGATTACATCTCCGCCTCCTCTACTTCTTCCTATGCAAACTCCGTCTCTTCCTCCAATTTCACTCTTTCATCTACCACTGATGGTTCTTCTGCTTCTTCCGCCCTTTTCGATCGTCATGGCGCAAGCGGAAGTAGGGGTGAGGAAGGCGGAAACAACGTCTTCTCCATACAGCTCAAGAAACTGTATCGTGCCATCACCAGTCTTGAAACAAAAGTAAAAATGGAAGACGTCGAGGATATCGATGACCCTTCTACCATCTCGGCTCTTGGCACCCAAACCACAAGAATTACCCTCAAGGGTAAGGATATCGAGAACCCAGTTTCCACGGAAGAAGAGTTGGAACGTGAAAAGTGGAAAAATCAAATTGCAGATCATAAACAGCAAGTCTTTCTTTCTCCTCCCCCCCTGTTTGTTGTATCACTAACCATTTCCAGACTAGCCGAAATCATCCACAATCTACTGGAAATATCCCTATCTCCTTCTGTCCCGGCTTCTCTTCGCAACATTCCTACAAAATACAACATCATCGTTCGTCTTTGGACCTATGCATTTCACAAACTTCTCGAGTCTCTTCGTCGCGCTTCATTTACCTCCCAGCTTGCTCTTGAGCACCTCCAAGACTTTATCTACTATGCCTATACCTTTTATACCGGCCTTTTAGAAGAACCTACCCTCTCCGGCTTCAAGAGTGGCTGGCTCGAGGCTTTGGGCGATCTAGCACGCTATAGGATGGCCGTCGCTGCTATGGTAGGCGGAAGCGTCCGTCCTACTGCCGCCTCAGCTCCGAAAGCTTTGACCATCAAAGCAGTCAATGAATCTGCGACACATCAAACAATTCCAAGTTCCGACAATCTGGAAGAAAAGTCCATCAGTGACAAGCCTGCGGCCCGGATTGACGATAGTCCGTCCCCTAGCGTGGGCATTGCCGCCGCGAGGCTCATGGATGTCGAGCCGGAAACCGAAAGATGGAGGGGTATCGCTAGGGACTGGTATGGTGCAGGCTTGGCAGAGCAACCCGGCACGGGAAAGCTGCATCACCATCTAGGCTTGCTTTGTAGGGAAGTCGAAGGCGAAGAATTGAGGGGCGTGTATCATTTCATCAAGAGGTATTCCAGATTTCCTATCATGCTGTGTATATATATCTTACTCTTTCTGCAGCATGACAACACTACATCCCTTTCCGACATCACGAGAATCCGTTCTTCCCATTTGGTCCCCTGCCGCACAGGCACGTCGCGCTCAACCGGATGCAGCCCGAGTTCCCGACCTCTTCGTCCTTCTCCACGGCATGCTCTTTACCCATATCCAGCTCGATGACTTTCAGGCGACGCTTGCGCGATTCATCGAAAGACTCGAGATCGAAGGCGCCGAGGAGCGCGAATGGATCATGATGGGTGTTATCAACATTGGAGCTGTCTTTGAGTACGGCAGGCCCGGGGCCGTGCTCAAACGAGTTGGAGGCAAGGAGACAGGTCCTGGCGTCGCCAACGAGGTCGCTGCGATGAAAGTTATGATGGCAAAGAAGGTGCTGAGCGGTGGCGTTATCTCTGATCCTATGGACGAAGAGAATATGGACGTGGATGAACCGCGAAAATCGCCCATCGTCCGTCCGTCGCTACTCAATGCCGGCAGAATCCTGATCTCACCTGCAACGTCTGAGGGAGAGGCTGAGGAAACGCTCCACGAGGAAGAATTCGATCATCCACCCTCGTTTAAATACGCACTACAGCTGACATTCTCCATGCTCTCGCATGTGCTCAAGCGGCCTACGAGACAGGCATCGCCATTCGCGAGAGCCACACTGAACCCGTATCTGACCGTGCTGTTGTCCTTCTTGTCTACGGCCTTGAGGCACCAACCGACTCTTGCAGTGATGGCGCGGAGCATTCCGTGGGAGGAGCTGGCCGTCTTCTTGGCAAAAGTGCCGAGGGACATCCTGAGAGCTCAAGGGCTCGCTGGGGATGGGGGAAAGAAGGAAGGTCCCGATCGATGGACGATGTTGACAAGCGGATGTACTCCGCCCTTGCCCGAAGACTGGTGCCTGCGTGGTATGGAATGGGTCGGGCGCAAGGTGTTTGAGAGAGGCTACTGGAAGAGTGGCGAGGAGAAGCGGGCCGAGATCGAGGTGCTCGAGGAGTTGGAGGATGGGGATCTCACGGATGGTCAAATCGAGGATGATAACGATGCTGAGGATAGTGGGAGCGGTGATATCATCAAGAAGAGATGGGTGAGGATTGTACGAAGTGGGGTTGGAATTTCTACCGTGGTGGACGGCTTCACTTGGGTCGAAGGGACCCGCGAGTGGAAAGTAGAAGGAAAGCTTTTGGAAAAGGTGCATAGGTGGCGAGAATTGGATCGCATTGAGGAAGAGGAAGAGGAAAGGAGGAGATTGGGCACACGCTGGACAGATGATCCTATGGATATAGATGAAAGCAGCGACGACGCCCTTTCGGAAGAGGAGGAGGATGAAAATGATTCTGATGAAGTCAAAGCCTTGAAGGTAATTTCTGTCTTCTGCCCCTGAAAATCAAGCTGATTTCTTTGATTACAGGCACGACGTAGGTATCTGCAGAGCCTGGTTGACTCTACCGCTCGTGGCTCTCCTACGGACACATTCACTCCATGTCGGCCCGATCCGCGTGCACCCAGGAAAACAGCTGACAAACGCGCTTCTCTGTCCATCTTGGCTGGCTATACTATCTTGGTCATCGACACGAATATTTTGTTATCATCACTCTCCATGTTTGCATCGGTGATCGAGAGCCTCCGATGGACCGTGATTGTTCCACTTCCTGTAGTCATGGAACTTGACGGGCTCTCTAAAACCTCTGCGACTTCTGCACCGCAGCTCAGCGAGGCTGCTCAAAGCGCTCTCTCTTATCTGTCTTCCCATGTCCGATCGCACTCCATGTCGCTCAAAATACAAACATCAAAGGGGAACTACCTCACTTCTCTCAGTGTTCGTACTGAACATGTTGATTTTGATGCAAATGGGAATTGGGAACGGAACATGGATGACCTGATCTTGAAGGCAGCAATTTGGCAGGACGACCATTGGGTGGATCGGTCGAGCATACTTCGACGTGGCGATCCCTCATCTAGTGATCAAGTCAGTGCAGTCAAAGTTGTTCTGCTTAGTCTAGATCGCAATTGTCAGTGGTTCACTTGTTCACTGCCTGTTTACTATCGCTTAATATGTTATTGCAGTACGGTTGAAAGCTCGATCAAGACAACTTCCCGCTGCTAGCGAAAAGGATTTGGCGTCCATCCTAGCAAATGCCAAATGACGAAATTGTCTCGACTCAGGATATCTTTCTCTTTACCAGCCCAGGCCCCTTGTTGTCCAAACATTGATGTATGGAGGGCATTTCCGCCCTTTCCCGGGGCAATATGTTGCTTGGGCCCCTTTACAGGTCACTCCACGTCGTCCATATGAAGCCCACGCAATGCGTCAGTGAAGGGTGCAGATGCACTCCCGTCGCGCCCAGAGCGCGCTGCGCATGTTCAATGCACAACTCTTAATCACCTACGCACGTGTCTCAGAAACTTTTGACACGTTTCGTTGAGATGGCACGCCGAGTGAAGTAGGCTTGACATGGTAGCCATCGCTATCTCTGCATCGTATGCCTACTTTTCCATCTCGCATACCCCGTCCTATCATATATACCTCTCGCACTCTCACTAGTTGGGTTTTTTATATCTCGCAGTTACATACAACAGCTAGTCCGTATCATCTGCAATTTGATCATTATATGTAAAGCTTTAAATTTTAATCGGCTCAAATATCTTCACTACGGGGGGATCTTAAACTTGTGCAAGATGCGACCGTTTATTTGTATGCTCTCCCGTCCTCGAGGACTCGGGGGACTCGCGTTCCTATAAAAGCAAAATAATATGTCAAGCTGGTGAATGATGGTCGGGGCGAAAAGCAATCGTTTGCTTGAAAAAAATTAACGGATAACCGTCTGAAAAGTGCAGTACGTAGCCATGGTTAGCACCCTGATTGTTGATAGCACTGGACAAAGTTGGTTAATTTCATTTACATGAGATACTCAGATATATTGGCGCGCTCTGATTCATGCAATGGGGCGTCCCACAAAAGCGAACGAAAACAAGATTAGAAGTGGTACAGCTGCTGGAGGGTTGGATTTTCCGGCATGAATGTGACTTATCCATACGACACGTTCTTTGTCGATGCCAGTCTGTGTATTGGACAAGCTAATGTACATCCGACTTTTGATGAAAAATCATTCAAACACCCAAGAGTTCAAAGCACTAGTGTACTGGACAACACCCTCAGGGAACCAGCTGTATAACGATTTGTATTTGAAAAAATGTAAGAAATGATCAGCTAGAACTCACAGTTTGATCTCTGTCTCGGCACTCTCAACAGAGTCGGACCCATGACAGATGTTACGTCCAACAGCAAGACAGAAGTCACCACGGATCGTACCTACGGCCAACTTATCCCCCGAGCTGCCAAATATATGCGACTGTTACTCACCAGGCTGTGATGCTAGAGGGTTCGTGGCGCCAAGCATGGCACGTCCGGTCTTGACGGCATCAAGTCCTTGCCACACCATGGCGACAACGGGACCGGACGCCATGTATTTGATCAATCCAGGGAAAAAGGGCTTGCCTTTGAGATCGGCGTAGTCTGGAACAAACGATCGCGTTACCGATGAACACTTTTAACGATGAGGGACACCTACGCTTCTCGAGATGTTCGGGAGTGGATTGAACGAGCTTGAGAGCAATCAACTGGAAGCCCCGCTCCTCAAATCTTTGGATGATTTTTCCGACCAGATTTCGCTGAACGCCATCGGGCTAGTACGCGATGATTGAGTGAGACGAAAGAAAAAAGCAGAATTAAATCAGACTTTGATCATGATATAGGTGCGTTCTGTGACAGACATGTTGAGAGGATGGAAAGCGGGATCGATGTGAATACGCGATATCGATGCGAGATTTATAGCCATTATGTAATTGTCTCAGATTGTAAACAACTGTCAATATAGCTCTGGATCCGGAAGCCCCCGACTCGATCCACTAATTCCACAACCATAATGTTTGGACCACTCAGCGTGTCTTTCGCGCCATACGTCAAATCTTCTCGTACCCTACTCAAGTGGATAAAACCTATTGCGACCTGGTACACCAATGCTGCTGGATATAGGAAATATGGCTTTAAATACGATGACCTTCGTACGTGCAATACGCTGATATACATGTCTAAAAAATTGATCTATGAACAGTTGTTGAGGAACGTCCAGACGTACAGAGGGTATGATTGTCAACTGTGTAGTCGTGGCTATCAATCAATTTCTGCAACAGGCTCTCAACCGCTTAACTTCCCAAGAAAAGTACCACCGTGCCTATCGTCTCAGACGCGCCTCTCAAGCTAGTGTCCTTCACGCGCCGCTGCCTCAAGAACAGTGGATAAAACCGGAAGAAGTTTGCACTGTACTCCCTTTTTTACATATCCAATGTCTAATTTTCTTCAGGATCAAAGGTATCTTCGACCTCACGTGCTTGAGGTGATGAAGGAAGATGCTGAAAGACAGATGTGGGACACTGTCATGATCCAAAGGAAATAGATTATATTATCGCTCGCATTCCAGAAGTCGACTTCCTTTGCAGTAACACTGTCTTATGACATCGTAGTGAGCATACGAGGCGTGTATAATATATCACATAGTAATCTATTGACAAAGTTCCGCTTTCAATGCTGTCTATTTAGCCTTGGCCTTCAATTTCACAGCGTAAACGCCTTAACTAAAGGAGACGTGACTTCGCCGCCCATCGATTTATAGAATTTCACTACTTTCTTGCCGACGGTAGCAATATCTGCACAGCTGTAAGAATTGTTTCGTATCCTGATATTCTGGTGACTTACTAGACCCAGTAATGCCAAATTTCTCGTAGACTTTTTGGTATGGTCCGGACGCACCCCAGCCTGTCAGCCCATATTGCTGCACTCTTTTATTGATGTGTGATCATATTCAAAAGAAGGGGGTCATACCTCATGACTGTACTTCTGCCATCCCGCAGTCTGTGAATAGGAAGATCGCTGAGTCAAATGGAACACTAGTATGTTGGAGTCCTACCGAAAGTGCCTCGAGCGAGAGGACAGGTGCTCCACTTCTCAAAACGCTCATCCTGTATTCTTCATCCTGCTGATCAAACACCAGCCAGCAAGGTAAACTAACGACGCGAGTCTTGATGCCCTCCGCCTTGAGTTGACGAGCTGCTTCGATAGCAATGCTAACCTCGCTGCCACAGCTCACAATAGTAAGGTCCTCGTTCGCTTCCTCGTGCAAGACATAGCCGCCGCGTGCAGCCCGTTCGATGGTGGATCCTTCAAGATTGGGGAGGTTCTGCCGCGAGAGCGACAATACTGAAGGTGTTCCTTTGGACTGAAGGGCAACATAGTAGGCAGCCGACGTTTCATTGCCGTCTGCTGGGCGCCAGAATGCGAGATTAGGTGTGGCTCGCAGAGCGATTGCAGTTTCTACAGGCTGATGAGTTGGGCCATCTTCACCAAGGCCAATGGAATCATGGGTAGCTGAGAATGGTAGATAAGTATGCAAAATATGTAGAGGCAAATAGGATCCACGCATACCAACCCAAATGACTTGATGACCGCTTAGTGCTGATAGCCTCACAGCACCAGAGGCGTAAGATACAAAATTCTACGGAAGTCAAGAGCTGTCGAGTGGGCCTAGATGCACGCGACTCACAAGAAAGGTGGCAACAAACGGCACGATGCCACCATATGCAGAAAGACCGTTGGCAATGGCCCCCATTCCATGCTCACGAACACCGTAGCGAACATAAGTACCGGCATAATTGCCTAACCCCGTACTAGGTGGCTGGAAATCGACACTTCCTTTGACTTTAGTCAAGTTACTGCCAGTCAGATCAGCAGAGCCTCCAATGAGATCGGGAAGGCTAGGAGAGATGGCTGTGAGCACAATTTCAGAAAGTTTCCGGGAAGCCTGGGCGGCATCGGTCGGAGTATAGACAGGGAGGCGCCGTTCCCAGCCCTCTGGTAGTTTACCAGATATTCGTCGGGTAAGTTCTGCGTGCTCGTTGGGGTATTTCTGACCGTACGCGTTCAGCATAGAGTTCCATGCCGCTTCAAGAGAAGCGCCTCGCGTTCCGAAACTAGCATATGAGTCACAAGTTATTTGGGGGACATAAAACTGCTGATCTTGCGGAAAGCCAAACTTAGCCTTCAGAGATTGGATATCGTCGGCCTTGAGGGCTACACACCAGATCAGATATGAATACACATAGAGATAAGAAAGGCGAACGAGATCCGTGCACCCCATGGGTTCCCTGTTGCTTTGAACCATAACCAATAGTCGTCTTTAACCGAATAATCGTAGGTTTGGCCTTCTCTTGCTGAGCTTCAGCAATTGCATTATATATGCCTTCCAGATCACTACATGAATGAAAAAGTAGGAGTACGAATATGTTATCCAGGGTCTGCCATGGGTTAAACTTACGTATCACCATTATCGACGTGCAGAACTTGCCACCCGTAAGCCAGGAATCGTTGCCCGACATTTTCGGTAAAAGCAACAGCAGTATCACCGTCGATAGAGATATCTGCAAGTTCATATCAAAATTACCGCTTTCGGGTCAATTGCCTCCAACATACGATTGTCGTCATAGATCTAAATTGGTTGTTATTGGAGGATGTCACCAACGAAATTCAGAGACTGACCACAATGAGGTTTCCGAGCTGCAGATGACCGGCAAGACTTGCGGCTTCACCAGAAACACCCTCCATGAGACAACCATCGCCACAAAACACTTCAAGAAAGGTTTGAGGAATACGAAGCACAATTTGCAAACGTCGATCGTACCGTATGTAAAATTGTTTATCAGGTTGAAGCCGTCCCTGTTGTACACAGCAGCCAAATGAGCTTGTGCAATGGCTAGACCAACCCCGTTGCCGAAGCCTTGACCCAAAGGCCCAGTCGTGACTTCAATGCCTGTCAAAATAATGTCAGGGATCGTCACCATCTGAAGGACTGTAAGAACGACTTTCCATCGGTATGACCGGCTTCTGGGTGGCCCGGAGTTTTCGAACCTAGCTGGCGAAAAGCCTTCAGGTCGTCCATTGACAGCTGGTACCCAAGCAGATGAAGGAGCACGTATTGAAGGACACAGCTATGCAACAGAGGCATTAAACGATGGCTAAGGCCATATACCATATCGCGGCAACGTTATGTAACTTACGCGTGGCTGTTTGCAGAGCTTCATTCAATGAAAGTTCGACATCAATAGAGGTGATGTACTAACCCATTAGACAGGACAAACCGATCACGGTTGAACCACTTGGAGTTCTTGGGATTAGCGTTTAGGAACCTACGAAAAAAATCAGGAGAAGACGCATGTATTCAAGGTAGTCGTACCGAGAGAACAGAATGTGTGCCACAGGTGCCATTCCCATAGGTGCACCTATACGATCACAATTTTGTGTGACGAAGGTTTAGTCAAGATAGTAGATATATACCAGGATGACCAGAATTGGCTTTTCCTACGACATCAGCAGCAAGAGTACGTATAGTTGCGATTGCAGCATCATCTGCGTTGTCGGGCAAGAACGAGAACATGGTGGTCAATGGGAAGGTCTATACTATGTGTTATCTAGTAATTTGTAATCTATCATGCGGTAGTCCTAATCTTCCCACAAACCGAGCCTTATAATAGTAGGTGATCCGGTTCACCTACTATTATAAGGCTCGTTTCCAACACTCTTTAGCCCAAGGTGCCAGCGTGCGAGGAACGAGGGGGGCAGCGGCGTCCCGCTGAGCGAAGTAGTTAAGCAGTAGTCACATGTTCACAACCATCCTACATACATCGAGACTTTCTCGCTCGTACCCCGATAGTTGTCTCGTATAGATTTGCATTAGGCGTAGAGTCACGAACCAAGCATTTCGATCCCGACCACGGTGACCCAGCGGCTCGAATTGCTTGCTGATCCGATCCGAGCTAACGCTCAGTTAGATCTTCAGATCATTATCGACTGCTGCGGGAGACGCTAAGATAAGCTTTTAACTTATAAGTGTATAAGCGGTGGGATGTAACAGCGTCGCACTTATCATCCCCAACGCGAGCATGCTATTCCACTCATTCTAGTCGCTTGTTTTTTGGTATATACCAGTCATTTATGAATCATAGGTGCACCTATACGACTGCGATTTTGTGTGATATACCAGAATCAGCTCTTCCTCAGTCTATAGTACACGTATTATCTAATTTGAATTTTGTAATCTATCATCCTCTGTCAGCTGCAGTGTGTCACGACGGTTACCTTATTCGGAAACCGGAACTTGAATGCACCCTCAACTATCAGACAAGAGGCTAGGTTGCAAGCTGTTCTTTCCTTTATTACCGACTTTCTCTAATTGTCCACAGCGTGCAAGGAATTTATCAAAGCACTGCAGGAATGCCATTCAAATACATGGGCCCGCTTTACAGGTGGATGCAATAGGCACAAAGACGAGCTCAACCAGTGCTTGCGGAATGAGGTACCTTATGTTCTTTAACCTTTTACCTCGGGAACTTGAATGTTTGGCAGCGACTTTCACGCTCCTCACAAAACAGAGAATCAGCCAAAGAGCGGACTTTGAGAACTAAACAAGCCAAAAAAACTTTTAACGATCTCGAGTAGGGTGTCTGTCAGTGTGTTCGGCGTTGGCAGTCACTGGCAATAGTCCATTGATGTATTATTACAGGTTAGACATTTCTTTTATACAGGACCAGTAACAAATCTTGTGCAGTGAATCCTTTCATTCCACACATCTTCATTAGCCCTCATTTGCTCACACTTCGGCGAACATGAATTACAACTTCTTGTGTTCCTTTCCCGACGTCCACACAGAGAAGTGATCCGGCTTGGTTAAGTGTTCCTCCCTGCACAGTGCCTGCGGTTATGTCTTTATTAAAGATCCTAATGGAAGATTCCCATCCGTTGTGTTTACCGTTATTTTTCTGGCCTCTGTTGTTACTCGAATCCTACCTGCAATTGTCGCGCCTTTGCCGTCTGGTATGTCTGATTCAAGGGACTGGCCATCAGTAAGCTCATAAAGATGGACCTCAATCTCTTTGTTGTACTGGTAGTCAGGTCGGCCAGTCCGCTCTGGGCCAAGACACAGCATTGTGCCAGGACGAACCCAAACAGGAATCTCATCGATGGGTACAACCTCCTTTATCCACGCGGGGCCTTAAATTACACGTTCAGGGTGGAAAAAGGATGTCCAGCGGCCGACAGGGATATAATACTCAGATTTCTCCTCGTTCGGTACCAACACTGGAGCTATCAGGAGATTGGAGCCTAAGCAGATGTAATCAGCGTTAACGATCCAGAGCTATACCATAAGTCTTACCCAGCATATACTGCCTATCGAGAAAATGTGTTGTTGGATCATCAAGAAACTCCAAGAACATGGCACGTTGCAAAGGATGGCCTTTGGTGTGCGCTTGGATTGACTGTGCACATTGTGTTCACATCTTAACAGCATAGACCAAACAATGACTATACCAGGTTATATATGTAAGGCATCAAGCGGTGTTTTGCCATCACAAACTTGGCCATACTTGTGGCAGCGTCTTCGCCATAATGCCATGGTACTCGGTACGATGAAGAGTCATGGAGCCGGGAGTGAGAAGAGAAAAGTCCGAACGCTACCCATCGCTGATAAATCTCGGGTGGAGGAGATCCCTGAGGAGATGATATTGGTGTTTGTGGAGAACATATGTAGTTAAAGATCTCACTTCAAAACCACGATGTCATGCGATGCATAGGCGAAACCTGATAATGTCAAAGAAAGACATCCGCGAAGAGCCTCTGCCATTGCTTCCCATGTAGATTCGCAATCGCCACCCCAGTGCACGGGAAATCTAATATACTCTTAGCATCATCCGGCATTCGATGTATCACTTACCGTTGTCCACCAGTAGCAGAGGACCTGGCAAATACAACTGCCTCCCCTTCGCCAAACCGTTCTTGAAGTAAATTGAACACCATCTCATTATACATGACGGAGTAGGTGTTGTGCATTCGCATCGGATCCGAACCGTCATGGAAGCCTACCGATGCATGAGGGATGCGTTCACCAAAGTCGGTCTTGGAGAGTGCTTAGTATCGGATCATAGCCCAGCACACCTGGGCTCACCTTGAAGGTGTCCACACCAATGTCTAGCAGGGCTGACAGCTTATCAGTGTACCACTGTCGAGCTGAAGGGTTGGTGACGTCAAGAATAGCAAGTCCTATGATCCAAATTAAGATATGCGGCTGTGGTCGTCCATTGCCAGTAACTTGCCTGGTTGTCACAAATCCCATCTAGGATACGCAAGATGGAATATCGGCGTCAGTTCAGAACAAGGTTAAGTAGCTTACTGCCAAGGATCGCCATTCGTCCTCTTGATGAAAAATCCTCCTTCAACCCCTTCTCTGGAGAGTTGAGAGATATATGGGTTGACTGCGAGATCTTGAGTTGATGACTGCATCATCGAGATAAGATCTGCTCACTCCAGAGACATATCTTGACCGCATACTGCTTCTTGATTTCCGCGATGTATGCTTTCGGATTCGGAAAATGATCTGGATGAAATCTAAAGGAGCACCTAAAAGAAGTCAGTAAAAGTGGATCTTTAAGTGATCAGATGCCCAGGTGTTGAATCTTGACCATTCATACTGCTTCATCCAGAAGCAATCTAGGTGAAGAACTCTGACTGGACAGTCCCTCTCCTGCATGCCTTGTAAAAATCCTCGTACTGTTGAACTCGAATACGAGGTCAAAAAAGAAGTCGACAGCCGAAGTCCATAGGTCCAGCTGGGTAAAATTCTACCAAAGAGGGAGCATACAGCGATGAAAAACAAGTGGTAGAACGCGACTCGAAAAATCTTACGCGGGACGTCCTGTTATTCTAGTAAATATTTCCAAGATCTAGAATAAGCAGGGTTAAGCAGCACAAAGGGCAATGAGCAAGCCATACCTTTAATGGTTTGTCTCCATATATCAGGAAGTATTCCAGACTGTTTCCTGCGACGGATGCACCCACTCTACTAACTTTCTCCGAGCCAACTTCGACCTCAACTTCACCAGGATTATTTATAAAGACCCCATAATTTCGGTTCGTCATATAGAACGGAATACATTTATAGGCCTGATCACTTGATGTGCCACCATCTTGATTCCATACCCTGATTGTTTGGCCTGTTGAACGAAGTTCACTCTTTGTATTTGACCAAGAAGCATCTCCGACTCGCCATTCTTTACGAACGCACCAAACTGCTCTCCAAAGCCATACACAAGCTCCCCTGGAGAAAGCTTGAGCTCGGAACTGATGTATCTAACTGTAGCCGGTAACGGGGAAGGGTTTGGGTTTGGTGCGCTGTCGAGAGTAAGACATGAACTACTGGAAGCAGATTCTAAGGGACATCTCGAAGGGACATCAAAGAGTGCTTGATACTTCTCTCCAGCAGTGGTGAGTGTTCGCGTTGGGGATCTGAAAGTGATGGTGTACGGCTTTTCAGTTATTTCAGCAGAGAGGTCACCACTGGTCAACGAAAGGACATTGTCTTCTCGTTTGATGACACAGTCTGGAATAGGAGGAACATCGGGGAATAGAGTGATACTAGGGGATGGTAGCGAGTGAAACAAATGAGCTATCTTAACACCGATGACATCTTGTGTTGGGGAATGTACTCGAATACTCAACACCGGTCCTAGAACAACTTTGCGTATTAATAAAATCCAATACTTAATTGAGTACGACGACGTACCACCAAGCGTGTCTCCACGATGCCTGATCGGTCTTGTGGTAACTTGAAGATCACAACCCAATCCATCGGTCAACGTTTGAGTGACTTGAAGGCCGTGGTAGGATTTGATGCCGTTTTTCGAAAGCCAAAAGCCGTCGTTGAATTTCATGGGTAGCTAAAGAAGTCGCGTTGTTAATGCTTCACCTTTGTATGTCTAGAGAGTTGGATGAACGTGATGTCTGACGGGCCGTAAAACCGCTCGAGAAATGACCGTGTTGGCCTTCTCAATGATTCTCATTCATAGGAAGTGGGCCGTGAAGAAACCACCGGAACGCATAAGCCGGAATATGAAACGTTAGGAAGATACCTATCAGTGAGTCGGAGCTGCGGCCAACTGAAAACATACAAGGACTAATCAACGTATCATACGAATCCTCCATGGCATCGGGACAAGTTGAACAACTTAAGCCCTAGACAATCCTTTCCAGCAAACGCAATATTCCTAGCTTTATTTCTCGTCTGTATTCTTGTCTTCATGGGAAAGTGCCTCCATCCATGTAGATAATTTCGTTTTAGAGTGATATTTCCTGGAACAAAATTACGGTTGAGCACTGGTGAACTCCTGCAGCACCATTCCCGAACAAAGGACAACACTAGGATAACTAGCACACACATTGATTAATAAGACACGGTATAGACAATTGCGTCGTGAGTTGATCCGGGGCCTTTGAGAAGACTCTGCATCTTCACAAAAGCCTCCTGTGCACATTTGGATTGCAGCGAGCACAATGTCTGTGTTATGTTGAGAACGGTAGGCGGGATTGCCGTCAAGGTCACAGATGGAACACCAAAACAGGTCTCTGCACGCTTGTCACAGTATAGACACTGCCATTGGTGTGTCCGAACCAGTTCCACCTCACGTCTCTCGATTACTTCAGTTAAGAAAACCGACGTTATTTCATGGGGAGCGCCCTGGGCACAAAGCTCGGCAGGGATGTCTTCCATGAAAAAGAACTCTTGACGACCTGATCGAGTTGCAACTTCTATTTTTAGGTCTAGCTTGAGATCGGTGGTAGATGATTTGACGTGATGAGTGGCATTCGATGTTGAAGATCGAGGAAAGGGAGCCAAGTTGTGATCCTTCCGAATTTCTCGCAACCTCTTAATCCCAAAAGACCAAAGTGGATGCTCTGCTTTGATGTGATCCGCGATCTTCTGGAGGCCTACCTCCTGGCCTTGTTTGAGTTGAATCTGATGTATTTCCTGCAACAGCATTTGATTATCGGGGACAAAGGACGGTGGCATGATGTATATGTCTAGCACGGTGACTTGTAGAGTGCAAGAAGAGGCTCAGGATCGTAGGCAGAGAATTTCTGGCGACTGACCGAACTAAGATAGTTAAGTCATTTACCGTCGACGCGACAAGTTCAGGTGATCCAGTGGCAGTGACTCCAGTGAGTCACAGTCAGTGAGGAGGAAACTTCATCGCATTTCACGTGATTAAGCTGATTATCTTACTAACCGGAATTTGCCGGCTACGCCCCGCGTCCTGGAGTCCTGGACGCGTAATTCTGTGCATCTCTACCTTTCTCCCCACCATGGAAACTTCTTTTGCAATAACAGGGAAAGGATATGTGATTGTTGCGGCAGATACAACAGCGGCTCGCTCAATTGTGAAGATGAAAGTGGACGAGGACAAAATTAAATCTCTCAGCCCTCATTTGCTCATGGCATACTCTGGAGAACCTGGTATGGCGTCTATGCATATATGAGTCTGATCATCCTCATGCTGCGTGATCCTAGGTGACACTGTCCAATTTGCGGAATATGTTGAACGCAACATTCGTCTATATCAAATTCGCAACCTCTACCCTCTTCGTCCCTCTGCTGCTGCATCGTGGATTCGCCGATCGTTAGCAGAATCGATTCGCTCACGCAAACCGTACTCTGTCAATCTTCTTCTCGGTGGCTACGACACTGCGACTCACGAGCCACATCTGTACTGGGTGGACTATCTTGGAACCATGACGGAGGTGCCATTCGGAGCACATGGATATGGGAGTTATTTTGCTCTAAGTTTACTTGACAGGTGGGTGTCTCCCATTAATGCGAGCGTGCTTTGCATTGCCTTCGTGGTGTGCTCGCTGAACTCGCAGCATTTTGCTAATTTGTATACATAGATACCACGACCCTGAAGCCTCCCTTGAGGATGGGCTCGCGACTCTGAAACGATGTATAGATGAGGTGGCTAAACGATTGGTGGTCAGTCCCGGGAAATACAAAGTTAAAATAGTGGATAAGGACGGTATCAGGGAGGTTGAGTTGTAAAAGCCACTCTGACGCGGATATAACTCCAGCTTCGTTCAATGCAGCACCTTGCCAGTTCCCTGTTCTCTGAAATGACTTGAATGCTGGCATCTCGGTCAACAAACTGCAATCCATACTCCTACTACAAGTTCTCAACTCTTTGATATTTACTCACCCTGACCTTCCTTCCATCGCTGCACAACACTTCCCAGTAAGTAGCGCTGTCTCTCACATCCTTAACTAAGTGATCCCGGTAATGTGCAACATCTGCTAAGGATATCTTGAACCCCCCACATACTATAAAGACAACGTTTCGCTTCCTTCCTAAATTGTTCCGAGGCACTAGACTCTCAAACAGGGTACGCTTGAATGCAGGTGCTAGGGTCGTCGAGCATGCCAATTCAACCAGGATCTTGTGGTCTTCTGTTAATAGTATTACTAGTGTCTTTCTCAAGTTGCAGATAACTGAGGCGCACCTAGGAAGGACAATAAAGAATGCATACTCAGCTCATCTGGTATGCTCACACATTGTACGCTTCCCTGCCTCTCAAGAGCCATCTTCACCACCCTAGCAGACGGTTGCGATGCTCCCAATGAACCAGAGGCTTTTGACGAGAACCCGTTAAAATGTGCGAGTTTCAGATCAGTATCCCTGTCATGTACAATGTCTACCCCAGGAGGGAAGAAGTCAAGTGGATTCGAATTAGCGGTGATGGACCCTCTGTTATTGAGTGACATGGAGTGGAAGAAACAGTCAGACCCGTTGGTTTCGAGTGCGATGATCGGAACTGAGATTCGACATACAACGATTAAAAAGGAACTTCCTCAAATTTCAATGGCGCACCATCATCCCATCCTACACGAGAGCATCCTACTATTATCCCACCAAGCAACCCTCCGCCTCCCACACTACAAAAAATTGCATCTGGTTTGCTGGGCAGCTGATTGGACATCTCTGTGATCATAGAACTATGTCCCTCCCATATGATTTCATCGTCGTAGGCCGGAACCATCACCTGTACCTGATCTGCTAATGGTGATGGTGGTGGTCTGCGGCAGTTAGTATACACTCACGTACTGCTATTCCGCTCGACTGCCTCCCTTGCAGCTTTTAAAGCTTCCTCATAAGAACGCCCAGTGATAATTACGTCCGCTCCCTCCCGTTGCAAAATTTCGAGCGTGCTCTGGGATGCACCCTCCGGTAAGTATACACTACATTTGACCTCAAGTAGTTTTGCTGCGCAAGCTGCTGCCAAACCAGCATTTCCGCCAGATGCAATTATTAGATGGACGGATGGTCCATAAGTTCCCTTAGCTCTCTGAGCAAAAAGAGAGATTCCGCGATATTTGAACGAATGAGAAGGATGTAAGTTCTGATCTTGGTGAGGTAAACCATGCGATACTTGAGAGAGACGATGTGATTAGGTTACATACCTCGAGCTTCAGATAAGCATGGGCTCCTAAAGTGTGAGAAATGCTACGTGAAAAAATCAAGGGAGTCTCCTGCCAAAGATCCCCAGTCAATGTAGTACTAGTCATGACGCCCAGACCCAATCGCCGGGGGGGGTCAAAATAAACATTGCTTATGTAAACTTGAACTTCTGGGTAAGGAAAGCCTTCCAACCTTGTCCTTTCGCTTATTTTACTTTATGTATTTTGAATACATAGTAATGAAAGTTATCTATTTCAGTCACACAACTCCTCAAGCAGCATGTATGTATACAGTTTGCGAAGACCTAGACATTCTCAATAGGGGAGCTCAAAGTTGAGCTGCAACATTGAACGTCTCTCCTCCCCACAGTGACCTTTCCACCTCCCCATATTATATCTCCATTGCCTCCGGTCTTAATGGCCGTCACCGGCACTCACCTAAACATTCCTGTGCTGTTGCAACGTGCCGGCTGAGCTTGAGGTAGCCAGAGAAATTATCTTCGTTAAATTGCACATGTCGATGGCAATGCAACTTGCAAGTGCCTCTGACACTGCCTGCAAGATCCGAAAAGTAGTATATTTCTATGTAGTTATGTGTAAGTAGATAATATAGTTTGCGGGTGGGCTCGCAAATTTTATACTAAATTATAGAAAATTACATACTTAGCGCGTGAAAAGTATAATATTTGTACAAGATGACCACTGGGTGAAAGCTCTATATATTACGTTCAATCCCGCACATGTCGAATCATCCGCCAGTGAAAACTTCAACAAGTCGATCGGATTATGTCTACTTTCTGACCTACCATACTCGCTGGTAAGAGCGACAACATTATATTGCGGTCCTTTGTTCGTCTCAGTCACATCTCGTACATATCATAGGAGCGACAATGACCAATACTTCCACATTAACAACTCAATCTATTACCATTTCTTCGACTCCATAGTCAACACTTATCTTATCAAACGCTGTCATCTTGAGCCTTCCACATCGCCCCTTATTGGTCTAGTTGTTTCTTCCTCTTGTCAGGTAAGATCGAACCGTATACTTTTTGCCATCTGTTTGAACTGTATAAATGCACAGTTTTTTGCGCCTTTAGCTTTCCCACAAATCCTCAATCTGGGCCTCCGTGTTATTAAATTAGGAAAAAGTTCGGTCACGTACGAAATAGGTGTTTTCGAAGAAGGGAGAGCATCACCAGCCGCAGTCGGTGGATATACCCATGTTTTCGTCGATCGCCAGTCGCGTAAGAGCACAGAAATGGACAAGAGGACAAAGGATGGGCTGCAGAAACTGCTCTCGGAAGTCAAATCGGTGAAGACCAAGTTATAAACATGTTTGACTTGCCACTGCCTCCGAAGTTGCATGCGATCATATGTGGTGCACATGTCACATTCTGTTATATTTTCGGACTGCGCAGAGTCCCGCGGCGGGGACTCACTTCCTCGGTGCTCTCCCATGTCGGTATGACATGGCGGTGTTTTCCCAATATCCCTCCTGGTTTCATACTGAGGTATGCGGAACACATCTCTCACATTCATGGCATATTATTTTACCTCTTGGATATTCATTGAACTGGCGAGATTAAACTTCTATTTATAAAACCAGGTTGTCGTTATAAATAGCCATGACATCAGATATCCAGACTATATAAGATATAAGGATACTCGAATCTTGACATAAAGCCACTCTTTCTTCCTTTCTCCCAACAATGGCCCTCTCCAAGGTGCCGCCGTCTCCTCAACTATAGCCGATTGTATTGACTTTTTATCTACCTCCAGCACGTAAATCCAAGCAGACTACTTCAAGATGCTCATGTACTATACTCTCTGAAGTCTCTTGAGTCGCCCGTCATCTCAACCATATTATCTAGGACAAGAAATCTCATCATCATCATTTCACAAAAACGAACCCCGATGAGATCAATCATAGTTATGGTGCTCGTTATAGCAC
Source organism: Tricholoma sp. MG99 (assembly GCA_003521275.1). NCBI lineage: Eukaryota > Fungi > Basidiomycota > Agaricomycetes > Agaricales > Tricholomataceae > Tricholoma > Tricholoma sp. MG99. The sequence goes on along the minus strand of QOVE01014856.1, from coordinate 6,815 downwards.
CAATCCTATCCCAAAGTACCATATGAGCTCCAAAGTTGGCCTTTACTTTTTGCTACGCCAATCACCTCATCAAATGTCGCTCTTTAGGGCGTCAATGCCGATGCTGCGTACCAGCTTATTCACGATGAGCTCAGCTTAGGTGACTTTCAATGACTTATCACTCCTGGATATGCCACGATCTCGTTGTCAGACGGTTCCCCGATCCTGAACTTGGCTTCGTTTGTGCATACATGGATGCCCTCCCAGGCGGATCAACTTATGCGTGAAAATATGTCTAAAAATCTTATTGGTAGGGTAATTCCAAAAGTTGATTTAATGGACGTCCTCTCATCCTAGTAACACTCAAGATGCCGACGAGTACCCTGCCACCCGTATGTACTTGGATGCGTGATAGTTGAATTCCATCTTGACACCTTGTTTTATAGAGGCCATCCACACGCGCTGTAAAACCATTTGATCATATCATCTGCGTCAGCTAATCCTCGTCAAAGGCGTTTCCATCCTTGCCGATTTGTGGCATGCCCCGTCGTCTAAACAAGCTATTGGAACTGCAACCACTGGGTCCTCTGAAGCAATCCAACTTGGCGGTCTCGCGATGAAAAAGATCTGGCAAGAGAAGCGCAAAGCTGCTGGCAAGAGTATCCACGAGCCCGGGTGAATATGGTTTTACTTATTTTCAGCTTCCCAAGTTCATATGATCAAGGCCGAACATTGTAATGGGTGCAAACGCTCAAGTGGCCCTTGAAAAATTCGCTCGGTATTTCGACGTCGAGTGTAGGCTGGTGCCAATCTCTGTAGAGAGCAAATACAGGCTGGACCCTAAGAAGGCGATGGAGTATGTAGATGAAAACACTATTGGTGTTTTCGTTATCCTAGGCAGTAAGTCTCTTTTACACAGGACGTTAGGCGTTGATCAGCCACAGCTATCACGCGTAGGCACTTATACTGGTCATTATGAACCGGTTAAGGAGATGTCTGATCTTCTCGATGAATATGAGGCGCAGACAGGTCATTCTGTTCCGATCCATGGTGGGGTTCTTTATTCTATGGTCCTGTGGCAATCATTGATGAACTTGAAAATTAACAGTTGATGGTGCTTCTGGTGCCTTTGTCGCACCATTTGCGAATGTGAGTCCTTCTTAGATTGATCCAAAGACTAGGTTGCTTATTCAGTTTAATTAGCCGAAACTTGAGTGGGACTTCAAGCTTCCCAGGGTCGTTTCGATCAACGCCTCGTACGTTCCAAGGTTCCTATCAGAGGCGTGATTAAGTTGACACAATTTCAAAGTGGCCATAAGTTCGGACTAGCCTACGTAGGTGTTGGATGGGTTGTCTGGAGAGATAAGGCGCATCTCCCCAAGGACCTTATTTTCGAGCTGCACTACCTGGGCTCCGTTGAGTACTCTTTCTCGCTGAATTTCTCTCGCCCAGCTGCCCCGATTATCGCGCAATACTTCAATTTCATACACCTTGGCTTCCAGGGATATCGCGCAGTGGCCCTGGATGACTTGGAAAACGCGAGGCTCTTGAGTCGTGCTCTGGAGAAGAGTGGTTATTATACAGTCCTGAGTGACATTCATAGGAAGGCAAATAGCGTGATCGGGGCCGTTCAGGATGACAATGTAGAGGTACGTCAGACGATGTACTGCATGACGCTGCACTTGTTGATGTCGATTCGGCAGTTATATGAGCCTGGTCTCCCCGTAGTATCTTTCCGTTTCTCGGATAAGTTCAAGGAGAAGTATCCAGAGATCCAGCAGAAATGGATACAGACACTTCTTAGGGTGAAGGGATGGTGAGGCGCTGATTCAAATAGAAAAAGAAAGGGCAGGCTAATGATTGTTATCATAGGATCGTGCCGAACTATGAGTTGGCTCCAAACCTGGAGCAGATTGACATACTCCGTGTAGTCGTACGGGAAAGCATGACAGAAGTGGTTCGTTTTTTCGCTCATTCCAGAGATTTATTAGGCTGAAATAGCTGCCACTAGCTTATCGATCAACTTGTTGCTGACATAGTTCGTCAATTTGATGCTTGCAAAGGTGCCCAGTGATTGACGATTATATTTTTCACCAGATGGAGGTGACAGAGAGCTTGGCGTCAAAGGCTTCAAGTACACACGCGCTGAGCATCTTAGGTGATGCACAGCACCAACGCAACAGACAGGAACATCATGAAGGCGGATTAGATGCAGGGGACGGAAGCGTATCATCTGGTACTTATGCGAAGGCTTGTTGAATCAATGTTGAATCAAACCCGGGATTGTGATTGTAATTGTAATTGACCTATCAACTGTGTACAATTAGAAAGTGGCCTATCAAATGTTGAAGTTGGCTGTAATCTGTAATCACCATTCACAATAAGTAATGAATGACAATATGACTGCTATTCTAACTCTGCCAAGCGCCAGTGGCGTCGCGCCACGGTCACGCTGCTCGCGCATCCGAGTTCCGACTCGGAGTGGCAATCGCTAGCCTGAGTGACTTGGTAGTCAAGTTCGCCAACGCGGTCAGCCTGAGCAACACTTAGCAGCATGGATAAATCTCCGGCTGCAGGCGATGCAAACGCTGTAGACGATGCAGTTATAAAACGAATCCCAATGACTTCCCTGTTGGTATCACAAGTAACTCATGCTGCACTGTCCTAACCCAGTCATTTAACAGATCCATACCCTCCAATCCTCTTAGAGCACCGACCACTGTGCTGCCTGCCTCTCCTATTGCGTCTTCTTTTCTCATCACTAGCGCAAACAAGTCTTATAGGCATCAGTACGCGAACATCTATTTTATCAGACTGCGGGTGCTCCGGCAGTTTGTTGAGGAAAGGGCTCACAGACGATGGCGAGACCTTGAAGGTCATTTCTGAATAAATCTATCTAATTCTCCACTTACCAGGTTGATCGTTTGGTAGGAAATCCTATTCTGGTTCCACGGGTCCTCGAAGTTATCAAATCTCGTCTTTGCTATATCATCGGGACAGTTTATATGGATATGCCACTCAAGCCAAATGTCATGGAAGATATTGCACGAGACGTGAGCTCTCTGTATCCTTCTCTCCTTTTGATATCTGAATTTCATTCAAAAAGCATTCAATTCCTCCCCCACCACCACTATCCAAATTTTATTCACTAGATGACCATGTGATGCTTGAGGATGAGTCGGGGCGCATTCGTCTGGTTGGTGATCGCATGAAAAAGGCGCGATTGGTTACAGGTGTTATCATTGGTGCTCTAGGCGCTGAGACCGCAAACGGTGATTTCGAGGTAGTGGATATCTGCTATTCGGGAATGGCGCCCCAGCCGTCCTCACACCAAGAAATCTTCACACAGGAAGATAAGATGGATGTCGACGGTATGTGCTATAATACTAACTTGTGGTCCTTCGAGCGTTGACCATGGCGTCAGACTCTCTCGCAAGTTCATCCACGAATGAGTGGGTAGCTGTCGTATCTGGCCTTGATGTAGGGTCCCCTTCCCCCTCGGATGCACAAATACAAATGTTGGTGGAGTACTTGACAGGTGAAGAAGGTGGAGTGAGGGAACAGGTATCTGCTGCTCAAATCTCTCGACTTATCATCGCGGGTAATTCCTTTGCCGGTATACCGACCAACGGGCGCGGCGAATCTGCTGACATAGAGCAAACAGGACGAGCTGTGAGTTACATATTGATGGATTCTGGACCTCTTTGATCTTTGTTATCAGCGACGGGCTGGAAATGAAGGATCAATATTTTCTCCCCACCCTATCCTCAGCCTATCAGCCCACCTATACGACATTGCCAGCGTTATGCCTGTTCATATTCTTCCGGGTGAAACAGATCCCTCTGGGGTGATAATGCCCCAGCAGCCACTTCCACGGGCGATGTTTGGAGCGGCCGCTAAGCTTTCATCGTTCTCTGCTGAGACCAATCCCACTTACCTGCGGCTCGCATGTGGATTACAAGAGGATGGCCAAATATTGGGATGTCCCGCAGTGTCCCGGACGTTGCTTGTCAACTCTGGGCAGCCCCTTGACGATATGTTCAAATACCTTCCCTCACGTCGCAACACTCGACTGTCATTATTGGAATCAACTTTGAGATGGAGACATATGGCTCCAACCGCCCCAGATACACTCTGGTGCCATCCATATTTTAGTGGAGATCCATTTATCATTACAGAAACACCAGATCTTTACATCGTAGGTAATCAAAAGAGATTCGCAACGAAAGTGATAACAGAAGAAAGCGAAGACGGCGGCGCGGATACATCACGGATACGGTGTCGAATTATTATGGTGCCAGACTTTGCTCGGACAGGGGAATTAGTTCTTATAAACCTGGGTTCTCTAGAAGTGAGGACGGTGGTTTTTTCAGTAGAGAAAATGACTGGAGGCGGAGAGGAAGTCCCTTTAGGTGAGTCCCCCACTATAGTCGTAAATTAACCCTAGCTGATCCTGCATTTCTGTTTAGCCGTGGCCCACCCTTCTCCGCCACACATTGAACCGATGTTAACCGATCCAAAATCTAGCGGAAGCCCTGGATCTCAACTCTTTTGATAGCCCATTTCCCCGTACATGGCCGGTTGCATCCATAGCTGTAAAATTTCCTGTACTTGCTCGAATCTTGAGTCTCGACACTGTCAAACGATGTTGAAATCCATCACCAGAAACTGAAGGAACCCGATCCAAATATGGCATGAATCAAACATCCCATCCCATAGAAGAGGGCACCCAGTATGCCCTCCCGCAGCGCTCGTCTTGATCGTCCACCCAACATAAACCGTCTCTGAATACCATGTTTTCTAGGGCGGCTGTGCAGCGTTCTAGGGTCCACCCCTTTCGTTGCATCAGTATGTCCTCAGAAATCCGTCCGCCCTCTTCTTGAGCTATAGCAAGTGCTACAGATTGATCTTCATCGAGCTCCTTCACCACGCTCCGAACCATCTTGCATCCTCCAATTTCCACCACTTGATAGCCTGCACCAAGCGGCTGCAGAGTTTTGATGCTACGGGTCATGTCATCCTCTGTGATCACACCTCTGACGCCCCGTAGTTTACTGACAAGTCTTACGAGCTCCGACATCTCAATGAGACCACCATTCCTTTCCCTGGTGCTCACACAGACATCTACGATTTGCACCCCAAGTTCGTATTGCCAATCACCCAACCCAAGCATCTCCGCCCACCATCCGCCCTTCCTTGGACCTGCCAGAGGGTCAACGCCAATTGACGAACACATTTGCTGGAAGGCATGTCGGAATGACGGATCGCTTTTGATAGACTCGCGATGTGCTGAAGCAAAGTGGGCCAGTGCGGTGCGGAACTGGTTGAGCTGGGATTGCAGATGGTCGACTTGTGCCTGAGAGAGGGCCGACGATAGCTGCGCGAAAGAACGATTGGATTGCTCTTGGCGATCAAAGGCAGCTAGTCCTACACCTCCACGCCGATGCATTTTATCTGGAGTTATGTAAATTAGATAACTTTGTGAATGAACGAGCCTACCAGTGACGGTGTTCAAGTTGAAGTTGAAGCGACTGCCAGTGCCTGCCAGGCCCGGCTTCACAAAGTGAACCAAGCAAACACCCCTGTGGCTGTGACTTCTTCCTCGTTTCTATCATCAGGACACAATGCTCAGCAAGATACCGCGAAGGCTTACTGCGCCATTTGGTCTTTTAGGTGACGAAGCCAAGTTGGCATTTCCAACTCAACCAGAAGGCATTGCGAAGTTAGCAACAGTAAGAGTGAGTGTCGCACTCACGAGCTCATAGGACCCATTATGACAGTAGCTATCTAGAATATCCCCGAGAGTGATAGCTACTGGAACCAGGTCAGCATAGTTCCTTGTGTTGACTAGATTCATATGAATTATCCCCTTCAACAGTACTTCGTTTTGTTTGATTCACCCTCGGATGTGTTCTCTCTCATCACTCCGCATCACAGTGAGTCGGTCGTCATTTCCGACTTGCAGTTAAATTGATTATGCTCTAGTCAGACGTGCATTACTTGATGCACCTGAAAATATTGCAACTCTCATCCGTGTTGTGACTTCCCGGCTCTTCAATCTCATTGTTGACCACACTTTTCCCTCCTCAACCAATGATTCCGTCTCTGCGTTTGCATCCTCCTTCATGAAAGCCGGGACCGCGTCTACTGACAGGAATACAACTAAAGAAGTCCTCAATTGCTTGCGGGTACTTCAGCGTGTCCTCCCTGTTATCTTTGAAGTCGAAGGGGAGTCAAATGCGTTCGAGCTGGAGGTGCTATGGAAGAAGCCAAGAGTTGAAGATAGGGATAGTCCGCAGTCTTTTGAAACGCCACAGTTTGTAATTGATGATGACGACGACAGCGAGGCTGAGAGCGGTGTTGCTGAATCTACGTCAAGCGCGCAACCAAAGCAGAAGAAGGAACTTCCTGCTTTAGGCGAAAAGCTGTTCAGTGCAATCATCGATCTCTTATTCTGTTGCGGGTTCACACTTCCGAAGAAGATACAAGTTGACCATTATAAGATCAACTATGTTATATGGTACGCTACTTGCAACTCCCTGTTTTATAGTCTGTTCAAGTCTTTCAGGGAAAAGGGTATTGGTTCTACGGCAGATCCAGGTCCTAGTCACGTTTACGACAACAACAAAATAGAAGTCCTTCGTCTGCTCCTCGTTCTTCTTTCGCGGCAAATATACATCCCTCCCCAATCGATGTTCTCAAAACCCTCACTCTACAGTCTTCATCTTGTTCAAAAGACTCCTCGCCGCGATGTCCTGACGATTCTGTGTTCTTTACTGAACACTGTAATGAACTCCTCGTCATCTAGTGATGGCAGTATCAGCAGCATGGCGGGA
>QOVE01014852.1:6035-17330 GCA_003521275.1 Tricholoma sp. MG99 | reverse complement strand
ATAAATTGATCGACTAGATCAACCTCAAGATCGGGCATACTCACACATTGAGTGTGATACCACTCGTCACATCTAGAAGAGAAAATGAAGTCAGCTCTAATCTACGCGCAGGTGGTAAAGACGGACCGATCACAAGCAATCATAAAACGATCTTCGTCGTACTTGGTTTTGCATACACAGTATAATTTGTCGTCTGCATGTCCGTCCGACCCTTCCTCCTCCTCCTGCTTCTCCGCTTTAGGCTGTTCACCCTCAGGGCCTACAGATCCACCGGGCATAGTAGACGCAGAGCGGGAGCGGGACGCCCCGGCTTTCTTTGCGGCAGGGGCGGCTGAAGTTTTTGCAGTTTTTGCAGAGGCTACAGTGGCATCCGCATCTTTCGGTTTGGTTTTTGGTGCTGGTTTTGCCCGTGGTTTGGCTGCTCCTGAGGCAGTCTTGGGTTTTGCCTTTCGAACTATCATTAGCAAAAGGGGTAAAATCATCACATATGAAACAAACCTTTGACGCTCCGTCCTTCTTCTTTGCAGGGGCTGTAGTCGTAACGCTGCTCGCTCGCTCGGTCTTTTTTTCGTCCCTGTCTTTTCCTCGCCCGGGCGCAATAGAAGGAGGAGGCATAGATCCACGTTCGGACGGGCGAGCAGACGATGATCGAATGGTGGGAGAAAAGGCCCCAGAGAACGAGGCATTTGACACTGCAGACGGCGAACCCTGTCGAGCTTCTGAGCTACCAGGAGCCTGAAATGGTGGGTGTTTAATAGAGGAGGTTAATGTTGCAGATAACGCCGAGCCTGAAGTACGACGGCTTATGTGGGGTACTGACGGCCTATCATCCACCAAACTCAGGAGCTCATCTTCCACGTCGACTTCCATGCCTACATCAATATGCTGAGGAGCATCCTGCTCTAACGTCTCTGCCACAAGCTCAGTTACGACGAGATCCACATCCATGTCAATGTCTGGTTCGATTTTACTTGGTACGGTGGGGGAGTTGACCATAAGCCCTTCCAGTTCCTGTTCAAGGGCCACAGCAGCTTCTGGCATTGTGGCAGGTGTTGGCATTCGCTTTTTGGAAGAAGCTACGACAACTTGTGGTGGAACAGGAGACGGTTGGCGAGGAGACGCAGCAGGCTGATCAGGAATAGAATGCAATGGTACATCGTCGTAATGCTCCAGAAACCACTCGTGCGCATCTTGGGATTTTGAAGGGGGGGAAGAAGGGGGCCGAGGCCGGCGAGGAACCTCTTGGGTCTCTTTGACTTTAGAAGTCGGTTCTTCCACTGTTTGGACTTCAGTAGCTGGCCGAGTGTGAGACCTTTTCCGTTCCTTACCAAGTGCCTGACGATCATCGGGAACACGGGGCCGTTCTATTTCCATGAAAGCACGATCTTTAGGCACCAAGCTCGCGTCCTGGTCTTCAGATTTCCTCGCTGCTTTGGCCTTGCCAGCTTGACTTCCAGGAGAAGGTCTTCTCCCAGCTAGCTTGAGGGGGGCTTGCCCATCCCGCTGGTTTTCTATAGCAACGACATGGGAACGCGCCCTCTCCTTTTCTCGATCTGGAATGACAAGATCTACGACAGCCGTTGGTTTACGTTCGTGGGCAGAAGCAGGTTGCGTAGGGGACCTAGGTGGTATAGCAACCACCAGAGGATCGACATGCTGATGGTTTAACTCCGCCGTCACGAGCTTGTGATCGGGAGAAAGACGGCCCCGTTCCTCTAAAGCTATTGGAGGAACTGGTGAATCAGAGTATCGTCTCTTCTTGATTGGATAAAAGGCCGAGTCGTCATCAGTAGGGGAGTTCTGAGAAAGAATAAGGTTGAGGTGTGCAGAAGTAGGACGAGCCTGGGCTTTCTGGCTTATCATAGGTATGAGCTCTGGGTCTGATTTGCGACTGGTATTGAGAGGGCCAAGCTGTGTATGCAAGAAGGATGGGGAAGGCAGCTGCAAATGCAGAGGCATTGAAGGAACGCGGGGGGGAGGAGGTAGGGGAGGGGAGGCGGAGGAGCTAAGATAAGCCAGCTGGCGATCTCGAGAGACAGCGAGTTGACGCTGTTGCTGCTGTTCCTTGAGTAACAGTTGTTCGTGATGCTGGCGTTGACGAAGCAATTCGAGTTGTTGCTGTTGGTGGATAAGGTCATGGTCGGTGGGGGAATGAGAGGTGGATGCTGGGGAAGAAGGGAAGTAGGAAGGACGATGAATATCATCAACAGGCCTCAAGCGTTGTGGTTGAGAGTCATCATGAGGACGATGTTGATGGGAAGCATAAGGACTTTGTATCCTGTACTCATAGGGTGTAGGAGAATGATCGAAAGGTCTAGGATAAAGCTCGCGAGAAGGAGAACGAAGATGAGAGCGTTGAGAAAGAGAATTGTGAGGACTTGGGAGAGAATCTTGATCAGTAGGACCACTGCCAGCACTCAAGCGTCTCCGCTCCTCGGTAGCAGCATGAACGAGAGCCTCTAGGCCAAGGTAAGGAAGTTGAGGGTGATGGTCTTGAGGGGAACGAGAAGAGGAAGGACGAGGATGAAAGAAGGGAGATCGATTTGAGATTCTGAGATGAGGAGCGAGAACGACAGGTTCTGGTGGGTCATGAACGGGGTCGACGGTGTCAAGGGTGTGGTCGACGTTGTGGTCGACGACGTGGTCGAGGAGAGGAGGATCATCATCACAGAGGAGAGAAGAAATGGCGAGGCGCCTTGAGGCCATGGTGGATGGAATAAAAGAATGAATAAATATCCCACACAATAAAAAAGTAATTATAAATTATTTGTACAACGAGACATTGCGATGTTGTCTACACGGGAACCACGAACAGTTCTCCGCAATAAACTCACCGCACCCAAGTCCCATCGTTTCAGTGTTTCATCTCCAGCTCACTATGACGGTCTCAAGGTCCTCGACCCACGCCAGTCCTATATAACAAGGCGGGTGAATCCTCGTCGAGATGCTTTTGAGTAGCTAACAAAGAAAACAAATGAGAACGATCATCGCTTGTGTATAGAGATTCCAGTTACCTGTGGTTTGCGTTGAGAAGAAACAGGTGAATGCCAGGGCTGAACGTTATTTATAGTAAAAACTGTATAGTACCAATCAAGTGGCTTTGCCAGGGACCCCGGATTTCATTTTTGTCTTCCTCGTCGTCCTCGTCGTCCTACTAGTTTCCTTTTTTTTTCTCTTTCCTTACTGCTCTGACTATCCATCAAAAGGGCCCCGTCAAATATGTCGGTGGCCACAAAAAACCCGTTTGCCCTTTTGGATGGTCTCTTTTTTTCCTCCTTCTCTTTACCACTTTTCTTCTAATCCTACTCTCAGCTGAGGACGCCTCTAGACCTTCAACTCCTCCTCCTCCTTCCGATCTTCCTTCACCTCCTCCTGCCAATTCAAACCCTAATCAGAAGCAACGTGGAGGTCCGGCTGCTCGAGGTGGAAAGTACTATTCCAGGGGTGGCGGTGCAAAGTCTTCCCCCAAGGATGCCAATCTAAATCAGAACGGTATTGAAGAACCTGTCGCTTCAGATGGTCAAAGGAGGCGTATGTCCATCTTCATCATCCACTTACATGTATACCCCGTTGACACTTTCCCTCCCCCCAGCTGATGGACGCGGTAGAGCCAGAGGAAGTCGTGGCTCCCAGCGTGGTGGGCGTCGCCCTTTTGATAGGCATAGCCAGACGGGCAAGACGTCAGTATTCCTTGGCTACCTGTTCTTTCACCCCATTCACTAATCTATCTATCTAGTGACTCGGACAAGAAAATCCATCAGTCCTGGGGTGGCGATGACGGTAACACTGAGCTCAAGAACGAAGAAGCCGCTACAAACGACGCTGCTGTCGAAGGTACCAATGACTGGGCCGCCAACTCGGCTCCTACCAATGACTGGAGTGCTCCAGCAGAAGCCGCTTCTGCCGATGCCTGGGCTGCTCCAGACGCCGCAGCTAGTGCTGACGCCTGGGCTGCTCCGGCTGCTGACGCCGCTGCTGCGGAAGCCGACAAACCTGAAGGCCGTGCCCGCAAAGAGAGAGAGCCCGAGGAGGAAGATAATACTCTGACCCTCGAACAATATCTCGCCCAGCAAAAGGAAAAGGAGTCCCTCATTCCCAAATTGGAGGGTACTCGCAAGGCAAACGAAGGCGCCGACGCGAGCATCTGGAAGGATGTCGTCCCTCTCCAAAAGGAGGACGAGGATGCTTATTTTGTCGGCAAGGTAGGAGTCAATGTCCGCATTATCATCCTCTGCCTGCTGACAGTCCGTTTCATCAGACCAAGTCCGCACCAAAAGCTCGTGCCAAGAAAGAAGAAAAGGTCTTTTTGGAAATTGACGCGCGGTTTGATCGTCCCGATCGCGGTCGTGGTCGTGGCCGAGGTGGTGACAGAGGAGGTGACAGGGGACGTGGGGGACGTGGACGCGGACGCGGTGCTGCAAGAGGCCGCCAAACTTCTGCTCCCGTCAATGTCGACGATCAGACTGCCTTCCCTTCGTTGTCTTGAAGTTTATTGGTTTATGCCAGGTTACAAAAATGGTCATCAGCTGTAGGTATCCAGGTTACTCTGCTTTCGTCAATCTGTCATCGCTCGGCGCATTTTATGGCTTGTTGGCTGCATACTATCTTTCTGATGTTTCACCCGCCCTCCCATCTTTGTCTTTGTCTTGGTTTCTCTTGTCGACGACAGATATATTTCTATTATTCGTTGTGGTCTGCTTCTTAGTAGACGACTGTAACGGTTATTCAAATAGTCAAAGCTGAAAATTGAACACTGGTGCCTCTGCTCTGATAGTTACCAGGTTGAAGAGACGTTCAGCACGTGGTTCAGAAACAGCTTCACCGGGTTAGTAGATCTGTCCGTTACTCTCATCTTATCTAGCTCGATGGTCGAGAAGATTTACATTGCCCGTCATGGTACGCCATAGCTATATTCCACCTTTGAAAGTAAATCTAAACCCAAAAGGTTTTCGGCTTAACTGGGTGACCACCAATTGGTAGGCAATGGCGGCCCTTATTAGAGTTCTGCGTTGAATTTTTCGATCCACAATGCCAGGCAAAGTAAAACGGGTCTACCACGCGATCCTCCTCTTGCTGCTTACGGGGAGGTCAGCGATCACACAATTTGTCATACTGATGAAAATTAGAGGCTTTAGAGATTCCATTAGGCTCAAGCTCAGGAGCTCGGCGATTATTTCTCCTCACTGCCAAAGGAAGAGCAGCCCACAGCCATATTCTCTTCCCCTTATTGTGAGTCTCAAGTAATTGCTACGCCCCATCGCTGCCACTCTGAGTGTTTTATTTTTGAGATCGTTGCCTGCAAACTGCAAAGCCAGTCTCGATTGCCCTTGACATTCCGATTTACGTCGAACATGGCAAGTCATTGCACTACATCAGCTGGATTCAGTGCTGATCTCCTTGCGTCCAGGCATCTCAGAGTGGTACTCGCCTGTCGTCCCAGGCTCAGGACTCCATCCTCGTCCAGGATCGGCCTCATCCCTTCAAGCCTACTTCTCCGAAATAGTTCCCTCCTGGTCCACAATATGGTACCCATCGCGCAAAGGAGAGGATATCGCAGAAGTCCATACCCGCATAGATGACTTCCTTGGGGTCTTCATTCCAGAAGTCAGTCGCAGATATTTCGGGAAGCATTCTCGCATCCTCCTCGTCAGTCACGCAGCAACTGTCATCACCCTTGCGAGAAGTCTTCTCGGCAATAGGGATTTACCCCTCAGAGTCGGGTGCTGTTCACTTTCCGAGTTTACTCGCACACCTAACACGGGAGAACGAACTGCGTCTTGGATGGCAGTCCGTCTTGCTGATGGTAGCCATTTGAAAGACGGTACTTCTAGAGACTGGGGCTTCGAAGATGTCGAAACAGAACGAGGTAGAGTCAGTTATGTTCGTTGTAGTTTTGCAAATCCTCGCTCACAACAAAGTAATTGTAGGTGGTCAACGACCCAGGTGTAGCTAAAACAGAGGACGAGGAAGATGAGCCTATAGGCTCACAACTTATACCGCTTTCGAGTAATCTTTAGCGAGGGAGGAATTACATATGCTCGGAAATCGTTCATTGTTTACGTAGAATGTACAGAGGATCTAATTTAGAATTTAACCCACGCGCTCGCATAGCTCACACTAGAGTCTCTAACTGTCAGGCAAGGGCTGCTTTGCTCATACCTGACCCACTTCATCTGGGGATGAATATCCTTCTCCCGCTCAAGGGACGCGAGGGCGCCAAGCAGAACTCCGATGGGATGACGGCCACATATAGTATTTTTGGTTTTCGCCAAATATTTCCCAAATGCGCTATGCGAATCAGCGGCATTCAAGGGGGGGAGTGTCAGCAAACCCATTGCTTCATGGTCAAGGCGCCTGATTGATTCATGTATAGGATATGTAGGTGTCAGCTCCGAACCTCGAGTTAGAAATACTGCAGCAGAATCGCTGGGAGCAGGCTGGGGATAATAGTGTGTGTATGAAAATCTTGACCCCCTGAAATACGCACAATCAGGCTAGATTGCAGCAAAGACTCTAGACCTGCACACTGACCAGTGGCAAAAATCACTTGATACGACACAAAGAGTGTCTTCCCTGGCAAGATACGGCGCAAGGAGCGATCCAAACGTGGCCTCCAGTTGTTGCGATATAGCTCCTACGACGATGGGTACAATGGTGATGTCATGTCTGTTTTCTGAATTATCAACACAAAATTATGCTAAAATGATGTCTCGTACCCAGCAAAGATTTTTCTAACATATGGCAGGTGCATCTCGACACTATGCTCTGCCTCATCATCTTCGAGCGACATGGACTCGAATTTACCGGTGGATCGCAACTCATCGATAGCTGAACAAGCTCACATTTCTGATATCGGTGAGGGAACATACTATAAACTCACTGTGAAGATCTAACGGTAATTTCCCGATAGGAGTATCATACTCTTTGCAAGTCGAAAGAGCGCATCCGTCCAGATAGAAATGATGTGATGGACCTAGAATGAAGACTCGTTTTCTGTGGGATACGTAGTTCATATGAGATCGATAAGATAAAACGGAAGTATATTAGATTCACATTCCAGCTGTACTGATGCTCTTGTAAGCCCAAGCAGCAGTACTACCTGAGTAAGTATAGCCTGCATGCCTTTATGTTTTCATCTTAGTCACTCCGATACAGTGCTAAGGATGTAGGATACGAACGGAGCGATGATCGCTTTACACCCCTCGATAGGAAATACCTCTGCTGGATCCACATCTTGAAGCCAAGCAGATAGTTGTGCATCTAGCTGCTGACCTACGAAGAGATAGAGAATACATCTTAACTGATAGAGCCATACTCACTGTTATCCGTATACCAATCGCCTGCATGAGATGCGGCCCTTAGGGTTCTGGAGCTGCGAAGAGTCGGCGATGGCGATGATGAGAATGCATACCAGCTTACTTTCTAGCTCTAAAGACCATGTCGACTCGCACGAATGAGTATCACTGGAAGCAAGTGGAAGCAGCTTAACTTGTTCGATTGAATCAGATCGATCATAAACAACACGTGCTCAGTACGAAAATCGAAAAAAAGTGTGGGCATGGCGATTTGGCATTCCATATAGCATGGTACATGAGTATGTATGACGATGACAGTGCTCTCTACTCTTCCGAACGCAGACGAGCAGCAGGATTAGTAACTTTGATCCCCAACACCTTCGCCCTGAACAACAGTAATAGCTTCAGGCATCATGCACGTAGAGCTGGAAATCAATCGTACCTCTCCAGAAGTGTGGTGCGGTTTCGACTTGAAACACCATGTGCAATTTCGGCGGCAAAGGTTTTGTTGTGCATCAAGAGGAGATCTAATTCCCGGACATTGTTAACAAGGAACTTTTTGAGGCCATTGGGAAGCAGATGGCGCGTCTGCGAGGCTGTCAATTACCGCTCGAACAGATTCAAGTAAAATGGACCTTTTTGTTGCTACCGTAACCAATCTGTCAAGCGAGAGCGTCGATGGCCAAGAAGAATAAGAAGGTGCGATAAGACGTACCTTGGGCATTGCGGTCTGCCCGCTGAACCGACGCCTGACTCGGTTGTCAATACCCTTTGGCTTCCTCCATGCCTCCTTCACACTGTGGTAGCGATCCGATTGATGACGCCTACGGGACAGTATAAGCTGAGAGTGAAAGTTGAACTGGCAAAACGCACTTGAATTTGTTGGTGCGCTTCTTGACGATTGGGACTTTGATGGCCATGGCGGGCTGCAAGTTCGATAGGGTCAGAGGAGAACAGAAGCATTGAATAGCCAATCAAAGAAACGTCATCCTGGCGAGACCGAACACATCCACCCCAGGAAAGACATGGATATACCGCCGCCCACCAAGGAATGGGTTCGTCGGATGTACAGGAACAACCTGCAAGCACACAGGTAACTGAGAAGGAAGGTACTCACAGATTTTGAGGGCGTAAGGTGAAAGAAATCGCAGGGGGAATGAGAATAGCTCCCAGATTAGGTAAGCATGCCCCCAGACACTTATCGCAGACAATATCTTATCATTGAGTCTTCGACTGCTCGGCGTGTATATATAACGGAAGGATGTACGACACAAGCTCATAAGAGCGCCTGCTAGGATTTTACAGCATTTTTGAGACGCACAGGTAGTTCTGTAATTTGTAATTCGGGGTCTTGTGTGGCTGAGCTCCGGGCCATTGTGACTTGACTCGGACTCCCTTACTCTACAAGCTTTGCTCTCTTAACGAAGGTCCTTCTCTTTTCTCATTTATATGTTATCAGCGCCTACTGTAGATCTAACGTTCGATGACGATGAATGGAAGACAACACCGATCCCGAGTAAATTTTATAGGACTGCCAGCGTTGGCAGTTGGGCCGTCACGTCGATCGGAAGGGGTTTTGATTGGGACGGGCCTACTGATGAAGACGAAATGCCGCCGCCGCCGCTAGAGCCAGTGCCTTCATATTCAACGCGGTCAGAGTTTGGATATGGATCGAAAGTAGTCTTGGAAACAACACTTACACCCAAACACAACCATTCATTCATTAATACTACATCTCCAAAAATACGCCCTCCCACTCCGACAACTTCCCCCGCGCGTATCTTATCAGCAACGCCAACCTCAGCATCCTTCATGGATTCTCCACCATCTACCGTATCGTCTGCTGTATCTGGGTCTTTTCGTCCGACTCCCTCGCGCTCCCCATCATCCCCACGGCCTCGTAGGCGATCTTCTCGACAACGCGTATCGCTCATCGCTGGTCGCGTATCCATCATTCCGTTAGAGTCCCCGTCTCCTACATCCCTTCTACCACAGAGCTTGCGTCGGACAGATAGTACCGGTAGTTTTCTCAGTACTGCTGCCAGCACTCGCGCGCCATCGCCCGCCGCCCAGAAGGAGTCATTTCTGGGGAATCTAAGTATCTCTGATTTCGATATTGAAGGAGAAATTGGTAGAGGGGCGTATGGATTAGTCAAGCGAGGAAGAGAGATTTATTCAGATGGCTCTTTGGGAGTAAGCTTTCGCTATTGACTCATTTTAGTGATATTTGAGCCTTCAAACGTAGCCCCCCAAGGTCATTAAGCAAATAATCAAGTCCCGCATATTGGCCGATTGTTGGAAGAAGCATCCCAAACATGGGACGATACCAATAGAAATCTATGTTATGTCCGCGATCTCTAATACCACATATGTGCTACCCCCCCGTCGGCCATGGGACCCGTCACGGCTTGCCACCCACTGTAATGGTCTGGACTATCCTGGCAACGTGGATCAGGATAACGACTGGGTGGAAGGCATGGCGGTGACAGGCCATCCAAACATATGTCCCCTCCTAGACTTTTTTGAGGATAATCATTACTATTATCTTATTCTGCCATCGACGACACCGCTACAGCAACCGGAACAGCCCCCTCCTTCTTCTGATCTTTTCGATCTGGTAGAAGCGTTTCCTCAAGGTCTACCCGCGAGTGACATCAGGAGCTTTCTAGGACAAATCGCAGATGCTTTGTGCTTTCTTCACATGCAAGGAATCGGTGAGCCATGCTTTGATGAGCAGCATAAGGTACAAATTTCAATGGAGCGATTTAGTGCATCGCGATGTCAAGGACGAGAATGTTGTTCTAGGCCCTGCCGGAAAATGTATTTTGATTGATTTCGGCAGCTCTGGGCTGGTGAAGAAACATGGATGGGACACATTTAGCGGAACGCAAGTGTTGATATATTATTTTCACAACCGTTATTAATGGAATAGGCAATCTACAGCCTCGACTACGCAGGACCGGAGATTCTTCGTGGAGAGAGATATCACGGGAGGGAACAAGATGTCTGGGCCTTTGGAGTTGTTGCATACGTGCTTCTGGTCGGTGAATGTCCGTTCATGACAGCAGAAGAAACACAGGAAGGGCTGGAGTCACCATTCGCTAATGCTTCGATTGCGTTGGATGAAAGATGCGCAGAGGGAAAAGAGAGAGAAGGAGAAGAAGAGGACGGCGGGGGTGCACTGGGGGACGCAGCGATGCTTGTGAGAGCATGTCTTCGCGTGGACGTAAGTGAGAGACCGACGTTTGACAAAATCCTACAATGCCAGTTCCTTGCTGGGGGGAAAGAAACATTGTAATTATAATAAAACATCCATAGGATTAGATTAGACGTAAATTATAAAGTTGTATACATAGCGGAAGCCAGGACCGCCGCGGGATGTGACTCAAACTATGGGTCACAGGGGGTCACGCGGGAGTCACGCTGATTTTATCAGTGATGGATCGATAAAAAAAAATTGGCGGTGCAAAGAGTATAACTAGACCAAACATAATTCACCCATCTCAGACTTCCTTTCCCCAACCACCACCTCCTCCATCGATTTTTGTCTTTTTTTCTTAACTAGAGTAAGTCCCCGTTCCTCCCCCTTCCCGATCTCTTATTCCGTTCTTCTTGATCGTTCCTCTGCTATAATGGATTTCTTTCCTTGCCTTTCGATGTTGTTTCATATCCCATCGCCTTCTTATAATCTTCTTGCGATCTTACTAATTCTCCCCTCTTTCAGTACTCAATAAAAAATGGGAAAGGAAAAGACCCACGTTAACGTCGTCGGTATGTTATCTTATCCATCGGATCATCGCTCCCACACTGATAGGCACGCATCACAGTCATCGGTCACGTCGATTCCGGCAAATCGACCACCACCGGTCATCTAATCTACAAGTGCGGTGGTATCGATAAGCGTACCATCGAAAAGTTCGAGAAAGAAGCTGCTGAGCTTGGCAAGGGTTCTTTCAAGTACGGTCAGTTAGATCCGCAGCCGCAACATCCTTTCTTTTTT
>QOVE01014819.1:0-20524 GCA_003521275.1 Tricholoma sp. MG99 | reverse complement strand
TCAGATTCCACAATGAATGGGAATTCTGGTAAAGTTATTTTTTCATTGGACCAAATACCTCTGCTGATCTTATACCTAGGGCATACAACGTGGTGTTTGGGCTATTCCAGGCTCCGTATTATGCGTTCTCCCAAACGATGATGGCAGAATTGACTCCTCCTGGGTTTGAAAATATGGTGAATGGTTTCGTTACCCATTTCGTCATCTCCTGATTACGTCTGCTCTTCCAGTTTTTCGGCCTGTTTGGGCTGTCAAACCGTGCGTCTTCTATGATCGGCCCAAACGTTGTCCAGGCGATTATTGATAAATCTGGAAATAATTGGTTGGGCTTTCCATTCCTCTTCGCTATGTGTACATCTGCGGCTCTAGTCATATGGTTCGGAATTGATATCCCGAAGGGACGCCGAGATGCTACCATATGGGCTAACGCAGTAAGAGCAGAAGTCAAAGGGCGATAAAGATGTACGACAGTGTCATGATGCAGCAGTTTTTGGTTCGTGTAGTTCCATCGCTTCCTTATTAAGTCTTTTCGAGTGTCCCTTACCTAATTCCACGCAGAAAAACGTTGATGAGAGATAATGTTAATCGGATAGGTCATTCTCGGACGGTTCAACGCCGGGCCACTTTGGGACTATTCGGAAGCGTGGACTGAGCTTAAATTGGCGAGGACGAAGCCATCAAAGTAGGTCAGCGGCCCGTGGGTCAGGTTGGTTTGTTATTTTTATACTTTCCTTACTGTCGCACACCAGAAGGCTGCGATCTCCACGATGCAACCCCGGAGAATATGCGGATAACAAACCGAGGTTGTTCACGTTTACTGTTGACTTCATCTTCAGACACTTCAAGCTTTAAGACTCTGACAGCGGTTAGTTCGCTAGCTTGAATGCCATCTGAAAAAGCAGAAGACTATGATGGATCTACTGGGACTGTCGAAAAGCTTGAGTCGGCGGCGCAACCTCACAACCGTCTCTTTATCTCGTCTATCAGCAAAGATGAACTTGTGGTAACGAGGGCAGAGTTATGGTCTTACTATTGTGCGGTATCGTTTTCTTCGTTCACAGCTCTCCTGGCTGATATATTGTTGGAATACAGTGTACTTCAACGGAGATAACGTATGCTAAATCCTTTAAAATGGTCCAAAGCATCTATTGATCAAAAGATAGAGTGTCGGTCCGATCGTTTATACGACAACGCTATTTCAATCCCTGGCTTTTGGAGCCGGCTTCGACCCAACAAAGGGGCCAGGCTCAACATGCGGGAGCGCATCTGGCCAGTGTGTGCTTCCTTGGGCTGGAGGAACAAAAACTGTTTCTAGTGTAGTGTTGGTTGCCAATGGTGTTAGTTTCGCAGTAAGTCTTTCAGCGGCTATGGTTTGACCGATACTTTAATGCATTACCTAGGTCATGACTCTGATTTTCACTACTATCAGTTCTGCTGCTGATTATGGGGTCTTCGGTCGTTGGCTTCTATTTATACTCACCTGCATCTGTTGGGCAGCCCAGTTCGCGTGTATGAGTCTTACAGGTGCGTTCGGCCAAATCGACGTAACTGCGTTGCCGCTTATTTCGTCAGTTTTTAAGGCCCTTCTCGCTGGCCGGCTGCTATGGCTCTTTATATGGTCAGCTTCATCAGTTATGGTGCGACGCTTGTATTCTACGCAGCTGCCTTCCCGCGTCTTGCACGTAACACAGCACACGCGCACGCTCTCCGAAATAAACATGATGCTGGAGAAATGAACACAGAAGAATACGAGCTAGAGGAAAGCATGGAAAAGAACCGGATCAGTAATATCAGCACGGTAGGTATATATCACATCTGTGCAAGGCTAGGCTTGCAAGGCTCAGCTGTATGACAGACACACAGCAACATTGGGTTCATTTTCATCCTGTGCCTAAATCTGTCAATCCTCCTTCCGCTAGCCTCCGATCCTAAAGTCAACAACTACACGCTCATGCTGACGAATGCTTATTGGGTGGTGCTTGGTATCTGGTGGTGTAAGTTGAGTCATTGGATCCTTTTCTCGTTTGCAAGCTGACGATGAAGGTCGTAGTTATATTCCAACAGCACCGCCCTGGTCCCCCACTTCCGATGGGCGAAAACTATCTTACCATTGGCTGGAAACAGGTAATTGGGTTTTTGTTTGTTTAAACCAAGCCTTACTTGTGTTTAAAGATTTGGTTAGCGGTCAAGCAATATAAGCACTTGCCGTACACATTCGTCTATCTCTCTGGGTTTTTTCTTCTCTCTGATGTCAGTCTATCCATCATACATGCTCATCGTTGTTCTCAATTCCATAATTGCAGACCCTGAACACCAGCGTTGCGCTGGTATCTCTCTGTCAAAACGACAAGTTCTCTTTTAGCTTCTTGCAAAACACGTACCTCAACCTTACGCAAGCAGTTACTTCCACAATTGCCACACTGGGCTTCTGGTACATTCAGAGATACTGGAAGATCAGTACTAAGAAAATGGTTCTGCGGCGGCCACTCCGTCTGCACCCCATGTCGCTGATTAATAAACTCTTTGTAGTTCGCCGTAACCAACGTCGTGACCATGCTGATTCCGCTTTGGGGAATGATAGGGATCTGGTCTCAGAGGTTTGGGTGGGTTTCTCTCCTGATCTCTTTTGTTGATCTGAAGTTTATCGAATGTTCACAGGTTTCACCAGGCATGGGAGTTCTGGTTTGGCATCTGTTTACCCACGCTTTCAAATTTTGACTATCAGAAACAGGGCATACAACGCGATATTTGGGTTATTTCAAGCTCCCTACTACGCTTTTGGACAGACAATGATGGCAGAACTAACACCGCCCGGCTTTGATAACATGGTCTGACTTCCCTGAAAGGAAATGCCGAATTTTTCTGAACGCCCGTACTCCTAGTTTTTCGGACTGTTTGGGCTTTCTAATCGTGCATCTTCAATGATTGGACCAAGCGTCGTTCAGGCTATCATTGATCGGACTCATATCAATCAGATGGGCTTTGCGTTCCTCTTCGCGATGTGCATCTGTGCGAATTTAGTCATCTGGATTGGAGTTGACGTTTCGACTGGACGCCGTGATGCTGTTGCCTGGGCCAAATTGATTCGTGACGGCAATGAGCGCGACGAGAAGAGGGAGAAAGAGAAAAAGATGTAAGCCACTATTTGCACCACAAGGAACTTTGATTTGCCACACGTGGAAGACGAACCTGTGCCTCCTTTTTCTGTCACAGCTCTCTCATTGAGTTCTTTCGAATCTGAACGTGCAGCGCCCACACTATCACAGTCCCGTAATTAAAGCGCGATTGCCAATGCATGGGCTCTGTCCGAGTTGCTGCGTCGTACCACAGCAACCACCGAACCGGGCTCAAGCCTGACCATCAATTCACTCTTATGGGCACTTCAAGGCCCGATGAGAGCTTGCTTCAAATTCGATACAGCATGGAGCTCCAGCTCGTGGTGGTATACTTATTCCTGAACTACTTCTCAGACTTCTCTCCTCCGCCCGTGCCGCAATTCTTCGGAAAGGACTCGGCGACTCTCTTATACTACAATTGCTCACTTTAACTCGTGATGATGACAGAGAAGAGTGGACGTTGATATCCACATGGGTTCTGCAACTTCGTGCCTTCGTATTCCAGTGGCAGTTCATCACACCAGCTCCGATACCAGGAGCGCTGCAGCGAGATTATTACCACTTCTAGTCTTCCACTACCCACTGAAAGATTCAAGAACTTTGCTATTTTTGCTACCGCAGAACGGACCATGATTCACTGTCAATGCTCACTGCCAGATGTCAGAAGTACTCGTTGTTCTTGATATATGCTTCGCACTGATGCCTGATGGTGGATGATCGGCGGTGAAGACAATGACATGACGGTGTGCCATCATGCATCATGCCCATGGGTAGGATATGTTTACCATCACATGGAGTATGTGCATTCTGTGGTGCTCAACGCTATCAGTAAGTATTGATATCGAGACCGCACTGACGTTCGACGTTCGACTTGAACTCGTTACCGACAAAAAGGTGACAATGGAATGGGAGGGACTCATTGACAATCCAACAAGTTGTGAGACTTTGTAGACTACCGTATTAATTCTACGTTAGTGGGCCTAGCTTAGCTTTGAAACAACTTTTGAAATGCCAAGTGCTAGTCACTGGTATACACAGCCACACCAGTGCTTGATCAGCATCCACCATGGCAAACTTGAACATGATATGGTCCACAAAATCTTCAAGTAGCTTGGAATGAACGAGCTCTTCACCTTCAACATCAAAGTCAACAATTTAAATGCACAAACCTTCTTTGGCAGCCCTAACTTGCCTCAGATAACGGTGTCCAGTTATTCTCGGTAAAGAACCTATCAGGCCAATATCAGGCCGTTGCACAAAGCCAATATGGATATCTTCGTATGGAAGACGCTATGATCATCGTTCCCCGCGAGGAGTCTTTTGTTGATGACTTCGCTGCTTTCGTTCTCAAGATGATGAGCTACGGTGAAGGTCGCCGTATGTGTACAAAAGGAGATGGGATTCGAAATGTGTCGACAGCGCGTGGATGCCACAACAGGTGCCTGTGTTATGGATCGCTCAGCTACTTGCAGGTGCGAAATATTTGCTGGTCGTGCAAGAGGATATGAACCTCACTTTTACGCTCCGAAAACTTGCTATGTAACATGCAATACGTTTTAAGCGTCATCTAGAGTCTAAGGACGATCCTGAACCACAGTTTATTGCGGAGGCGACAGCTACTTTTTATGAGAACAACAGAGCCCTCTGGGCAGCAGGATTACCACTGCTCCAGTCTAAAACATTCGTGGATATTATCATGCTCGGAACCGCGCCCACGATCTACCTGTGACAGAAAGAAATACTTATATCCCTTACGACTTCACAGTATCCGCTCCAGGTCACCAATAGAGAAGCTCCTTCCTCTCGTTCCATTCCCTGCGAGACTAGCCAATGGTGCTATGAAGCCATTAGTTGTGTAGCAGGCACATTATATTGCAGTGCTTCGAAGCTTTGAAGGAATTTGTGGTGAGTTATTCAGCCCCACGTGTAAACCTATCATCTGAACATGGAGACGAAGGTGGTACGCGTGCAATGACATCGTGTCATCCGAGTTTCTCCGAGTCCTGAGGTCATATCTCCAGTCCTGGTTATGATATCCACGCAAGCTTGCGCTGAACTTGAACCAAACGCCAAATGGGGACATTATAATTAATTAATTAAATAGGCTGGCTTGGCCGCAGTCACCAACTTGGGCATCTTACCTTTTCCCCCTAAAAACTCTTAAACCCCGTTACCACATGTATCGCTGCGGCTGTCACTGGAACTTCTTGCCCTGGGTTTCCTGCACACGGGGAACAAAGCTGTAAACTTGGATCAGTTGACTCCGCTCGTGATAGGCCTATCTTGATCTACGTCTCCTGTCAACTTGTTCAACCTAGACAAGCCGTTCAGATTCTTTGCCTTCTTTGAGTGTGGCGATGCTGCTGACTCCGATTGTGAGCTTGATGAATTACTCCCCTCCCTCGCAGTCATCTTGTAGATCGGACGATCTCTGCGCGCCGTATGCGATCCAAAGATAGTTGAAAAACTTGGCAAATATCTCCCACAGCCCTGTTCCAAGGTAGAAAGCGTGCATAGTCATAGATCGGACTAGTGCACCGCTCGTCACATTGCAAATGGTCGTTCGCGGATAGCGAGAGTGAGATTGCGTGTTCCTGAGACGTGCCATTTAGAGGGAAAGCTAAAGCTAGTGCATGATGGTGGTCTACCACTCGTCGTTCTCAGGAAGGATAACAAGCGACGTCAGTAGGGATCCGTCACAATAACCTTCAGAGGTGGCTGCTAAGGACTGAGACATTTGTCACCTCCTCCAAGTCGACGAGCATGCTGCGCGACTCGGAGGACATCGAAGGATGCGTGTCATATGGCCGAGGTTTTTCTTGTACTCTGCCCGCGCTGTCTTTGCAATGGGGTGCTACAGGCGCAATACTCGTGTTGCTTATTTATGCTCCAGCTACCGTTACGGAACCCTTCAGGTCCTGTCGAGTTTATCTAATCTGAATGGCCGCTCTTCAGGGATCGGATGTCGCTCAGGAGTGTACATCTTGTATGGCTCTTTGTCCACTGTCAGCTGGATAACCCTTATGCTATCTAGTTTCTACTACTCGACAATTGCACTCCTCAGCTTCTATTGTGAAGCGCCTAGCTATCGTTCGTCGCCGCCTAGGGCATTGAAATTATTGTAACCAACAACGCAATACGGATCACCATTTCCTATGTGTTAGGGAATATCTTGCGACTAGCGGGGCCTTAATATACCTGAAATAAGGTCACCATATGGCTAAAGCTCTAGCCCAGCAGATGGCACTGTTATCAGCGAGATGCCAAGGAACTGCCTGAGAATCGGCAGGCTCGACTAGGCTCAACTGGTGCTGTGAAGTTCGAACGGATAAATTGTCACCGTTTACATCCTACAGGCTGTGACTTCCTTCCAAAAGCAATTTCCAACATAAACTCAAGATACGCCGCCGCCTGGTGAAGCCTGAAGCAGGCATCATCTAGTGAGCAGTTTTCTGATAAGCACCTTACTTAGGCTGAAGTTCTGTTCAAAGTGTCAAGAATGTATTTTTAGACACGCGGCCAAAAATAACCTCCGAGCTCTCCCTGTTGAATTTCATTACAGATTACAGCTTGTGCTCGCAAAGCGATTCAAGGTTGGCGGTCAAGAGTTCTTCCTTTAACACCATCAGGCGATATCGTCCTCCATCATTGGTCTAGCGGTTCAACACAGCCTGGTGACAGTACGAGACAGCTTAGAGACAGCTCCACAAGCGAGGGAAAGATCTGCCAGTGGGACTACAGACGGAGCCTTTATCAGTGTGGAGCCGCCTGAATCAGGGTAAAAATTGGCAAAAGATTTTCAGACCCAATTTGAGTACTGTCCGAAAGTAGCGGTGACTAGATCTCGGATTTTACATTTGCAGAAATTCCCTCTTGCCCCTGGAACAGCCCTGGACTTCAACCCACGTTTACGACGACCATTCGGTCCTCTGAAAATGATACTGATTGCCAAGCACCCTCAAGTATACCATTTTCTCAGTGCTCTGCCATACGGTAGGTGAGGGCCCCCGGCCTTCGACGACCTGCTTAGTAAGTACTGTGCACTCAAATCCAGGCTTAACAGTGGCCCCAGGCCCGAGGCCAACTTGATGGTACGCTTGCCAGTGAAAGTTCGGAACTTGAGGTGCCAACCTTGAAGGCGGGGCACCGTCAGCTTCATACTCAGTGCGGTCCAAAATTAGTACTAACTTCAACAATCTCAGTCCTTGTAGCCTTCCTGTCAACGCAGGCTGTAAGTTGCGGCCCGCAATCCAGCACAGCGCTCAAGCTGTGCCAGTGTCCCTGCAGGCATGTCATTTCATGAGTGCCAAAAATGCTCTATGTATCATTTGATTCTTAAAGCTAACTTATGTGATCAGATGACGGAATCTAATTTTGGTTTTGATCTCGGACCATCACATCTCGGACGCAATCTCAGATCTAAGTGTCATATCTCCTCTACTATCTCCACAGCATTACAAACGTCCCTTAAAATTTGGGGCTATTTAAATAATACGCTTGAACAAGGAATGTCCAATCACTCCTCAGCTCTGCCAGGTAGCCAATGTGTGCCAGTGAGTATTAGAGTACGCCTCTTGCCCGGAATGTATCTGATGTCCCTATCAAGCAAATGTAAAGCTCAAGTTCATGATCGTGCTGCTCACTCTCCCCGTTGTACTAAGTGGTACCACGAACTTCCGATCCTGCATGCAAGAGATTCAGAATGGCACTTGGGGATCGGTGGGCGGTACTGACAACTACGGTCATCCCGTCTCCAACATTTCAACGGCGACTGGTATCACTTACGATCTGTGTGTCCGAGCATGTGGAGCAGCTTCAGAGCCTTTCGACTGGTTCGACTTTTCACAACAGTTTAGCTCGTGGTTGCTGCCGTGGCTGGCGATGCTGTCGCAGCTGCCGTTCGGTGCCAACGACAAGCTCGACAACCTGTTAACCGTGTTGCTCACTGTTGGCTCTCCGACTCTGGCTGCCTATTCTTTGGCGTTGACTGTCCTCAACGGCCGATGGATAGCCCGACGTTTCGCGGAGTACAACACCTCGCATACTAGACATGCGGTGCAGATTCTTAGCAGCCTTCAGCAGTCACCTTTGAAGGTCATCACGAGAGACTCTCTGTTGATGTCGCTTGTTGTTCTTCCCGAGAACAACAAGTGGTGGGTGGAGCTGATTGAGCAGCTGGACTACACGTACACGTGGTCAATATCGGCGGTGGCTTCGATAGCTTGGGTCGTCATCGCATATGGCTTCACCCTAATCGATTCCTTCAGCGGCGACCCAACTGCCACAATCCAGTCAACCGGACAAGGGATTGGGTCATTGTGGCTCTGGCTGCTGACCATTGTCGTAGGCTGGCTTCAGCTTTCCCCCAAGTGTGACTCGGCACGACTACGGCAAGCGATCGATCGCGCGAATAAACACGCGTACGTTGTAACTTCATCTGGCAGGATAGTTTTAGCGAAGGAACACGCATTCTCACTCCCGCAATCCGCCAACAACCATCTGCAATGTGACGAGCTGTGCACTAGTCCGATCTATAACTATGCGCGCTTCCTACCTTGGAACCGGGCTGTGGAAGATATATGCGAGGTTTTCGAAGCGGCTTCAGATCATACACAGAGGGAAAGATTGATCGATTTACAGGATGGCTGTGAGGAAGGCGAGGAAGCTATTAGTCTGAAAACACGAGTCAGCAGCATCTCTACGCTTAGAGAGATAGAAATTTGCCAACAAGTTCCAATCGGAGAGCCTGCTATGCAAGAGCATCGAAGGATGCGTGACATATGGTCGAGAATGATTGTTGCGTCGATCCTTGCACTTTTGTTGCAGTGGAGTACCACAGGGGCAGGAATCCTTGTTGCCTATTTCACTCCAACTGCCGGTAAGGAACTCTGTTGGTGTTGTTCATATTATAATGTATTGAAAGGCGCTCTCCAGGAATCGGATGCCGCTCAGGAGCATATACTCTATATGGCAGTTTGTCTACCTTCAGCTGGATGATTCTTGTACTCTCTAGTGTCCTTACCTACTACTCGACAACTACACCGCAGAAGACCACCTCAGCTTCCGTCGCAAGACGCCTTGCCATTGGTCTTCGCCGCTTGGGGAAAACTATTGCATCCGTTAACGCGGTATGGATCGTCGTTTCATGTCTATTCCAGTTCAGCAACTTTTACGATCGATGCTACTGCAATAGCTGCGTTATAAGCAGGGGCGCAAGAGCTTTCAATGTGATAATCATGAATCAGGAGGTACTTGCACCCATGAAAAGTGCATGGCTTGGTGGCGCATTTTTTGCGGCTGGCGGTGCCATAATATACCTAGTGTTCGTGAATGTGTTCATTAATCCTGAACTTCCGGAATGAGTACCGTAACAGGTTCTGGAGCTATAGTATGATTTGGTCGGGCTTGTTATAGTTATTAGTAGTATATATCGTTCATAAATTGAAGTTGTAGAGTCATGATACCGGGCTGCCGTTATACCGTAATGATATTGTTGAAAATTTAGCGCATGACATGCTGAGCGGAAGATTGAGCGAAAAATCTGGCATCAGTGGCATGCCACATATGCACGAGCTTGTTTTAAAACCTGAATAAAAAGCCTCCAGGCCTTCTTCCACTTACAAATCTATGCAATTGACTCGGAATTCATCCTCCAGGAAGGACCGCTGACCCTATGACGTCCCAAAAAGACATTGCCTACAAATCTTTTAGACTCTTAAACTCCCTCGTATATACATCGACGCTTGCTCAAATATGTATATTATACAACCTGTGCGAAAAAATAAAAATAAGAGCGTAAAAAATAACATAAAACTAAGTGTCCTCTCGCAAAGGATGCGAGGAAGGGGGGGTTTGAAGGGTGTAGGCCTGTGGTCCTGTCATCGCCCTCCTGCTCCGCGCTGTTGTTTCTATTGTCACTGGTCACTTTCGAGACTGGTCGAGGTCGTAGTAGATATCATGTCCGAACCTCGAGCACCTCAGAAGAAGAGACCACTGAGTCAGAAGCCTGCCGTCCACTCTGAACAAGATCAGCAAGTCCAGAAAGCTCCTCCCTTACAGCCCAGAGTGCCTGCAAATTTTTCTTGCACTTGATCTTGATTTTGAGCATCTCGTCTCTTGACCTGTCCTGCGCACTGCATATGACTTGTGTTGCTCAGAAATTGTCACCTGCCGTCGTTGCACAATGGTAGTGCGTCGCTTTCCTAGGCAAGCTTGTACAAACAAGCATCCAGGCGGAGGTCACCTGCCGTCGTTGCACAATGGTAGTGCGTCGCTTTCCTAGGCAAGCTTGTACAAACAAGCATCCAGGCGGAGGTTGTGGGTTCGAGTCCCATCGTCGGTAGAGGATATTTCTTTTCTTCCAATTCTTTTTTTCACTTTCAAAAAAAATCCAGTCGCTTATAAATCGCGTGATCTTTTTTTGTTGATTAGAATGGTAACTAGAAATCCTAAGTTATGACTCGGAGCAGGTATCCAATGTTGGGGAATACAAGATTCCCACGATTATATCGAAACAAACCTAATTAGTAAATAATACTATCTCGGCGAGTCATTGTAGTACTAACCACTATAATAATATGACAAAAAGCCTCAGTGAGTAGAAAATCCACCTGCCTCCCAATACCGATTGATATTTTCAGATAGTCTTCGTCACCGGGAACGCCAACAAACTCAAAGAAGTGAGAGCGATTCTTGCTGCAGGTGGCCACCCCATCGATATCGATTCTCGAAGCCTCGACAGCACGTATTTGTTTACTCACCTGTAGCACCGTGAAGTGACAAAGTACGCATCTGTATTATAGTCCCTGAAATACAGGGAACCACGCAAGAGGTTGCCCGCGCAAAATGTCGCGAAGCTGCTGAAAAGGTATTTTGTTCGATCGCCTCACTCTGATCTCCGTGCGTTTTGTGATGAACTCGGATGCATTTTTCTACATTTGAAAGACACAAAGCGCTTGTATAACAGAAGATACTGCCCTTTGTTTCGCTGCGCTTAATGGCCTGCCAGGCCCATATATCAAATACTTCCTGGAGCAACTTGGACACAAGGGACTTAACGATATGCTCGTCGGCTTCCCTACGAAAGCTGCATGGGCCCTCTGTACATTCGCTTACTCTGCAGGCCCAGGTAAGCTTTTAAAGAAACAATGCATACATGCCGCTGATTCTTTACTGTCAGGTTGCGAACCTATCTTATTTGAGGGCCGAACATATGGAAAGATTGTTCCCGCCCGAGGTGACCCGGTTTTTGGATGGGATCCAGTCTTTGAGCCTGATGGGGTTGGGCAGACGTTGGTGTTTTGCTTGTATTCTTGGTTAGCTACTTATTGTTATTTCCTAGATATGCGGAGATGGATGTTGTCGAGAAAAATAAACTGTCTCATCGTTTCAAGGCGCTTGAAAAGTTGAGGGAGTACTTGCAATCATTACCCGCGGAGGAAGGCTCAGCTGCGCCATGGTACGATAAGCTATGATAGTTCGATTATATCTAGAGCACTTTCTTGTTGTTAAATCTACAATGTACATACTAGATAAGGATTCTGATACTGTGAACGGGGGTCAACTTCAGACTCGCTACTACATAGAGGTCGTTATGAAAACGAACCGAGAATGGTCGAGCCATGTTTATAGTTTTCCCTGTGCAAAGCTTTTTTGCCATGGATTGACGGTCGAGTGGACCGCTGATACGCATAACTGATCACTTTCCCAAAACTATTGCGTTTTGTTAAACGAGCATCTGCACATATAAGAATAAAGGCGCACTTCGCATCTGGCGGAACGGACACGGCCATGGATGAACATGGAAGTCGCAATAATGCGTAATTTATCACCTCTGCAAGTATCGTATGTCAGGCTCACGAAAGAAGAATTAAGTATAAACGAACAAACGAGCTGGTCGATGCCAAACCAGATTCATGGATTGAGAAACACCGATCCCATCGATTCCAGTAGCAAATCCAAGCACAACAAGAGACGAAACAGAACAACTGGAACAGCTTGGCATTAGTTGCATCATTACATGTCGGCAGAGTTAGTATAGTACGTACGGATCAACCAAATATGCCGCGCACGCGCCGTGCAATGTTCCGAATACGTTGCACATATCTTAAAGCAAATTTCAAGTAGCCAGAAGACAAATGAAGTATCTCTCACTAACCCCTTTGAACTTCAATCTCAAAGATAGTTTCCCCATACATTGCTGGTTCGTCTTTGTTCCATACATTTATCTCCAGAACCTTTAGGCGTTGTCCAATATCAGCACCGTATGACTTCTCCCGGGTGCTGACGAAGTAGAATAACACATTGACCTCGAGCTGCTTCTGCTCGTCCGTGACGTTTCCTTTGATCTGCGATATGTTGACGTTTGGGGCTTGTGGAAGAGAACGCGGGAAGATGAATGCTGGAGAGATGGCCATGGTGGCGAGAGGGATCGAGCACAGTGGCCACTTTTTCGTGGCATTTTGTTGGGGATCCAAGTCGCCGTTCGTATAATAGGTGATAGTTCTGCATGAGAAGCAAGAGATCTTCATCGAGACAGATTTCATCAATCGGTTGCGATGCGGCGTCAACACGAGGCCTATAAAAGTTAACCGCAAGATATCGATCCTCCATACTATAACTTATGAACCCCGATTTTCGCTCCGGTCAGCTTCCTGGAGTCAGTCGATGACAGACGTGTGCTAAGACTTCTGTTGACAGACCGCTACCGTTTCTTGTAATGTCTAGAGAATAACATGATGAACAGAGGTCCCTTCACGGCAGGACAGGGGATAGACATTCAGGTTGGGTGAAATGATTGAAAGCGACTACGAATGGCTTCCGACACTGTGGATGAATATCGGATGCAGACGAAAGCTTCCCAGATTGACGTGATACAAAGCTGGCAGGCACTTGCTAGACTGATCAATCATCTAAGGAGAAATGTGCCAGACATGCGAGACATCCTCAATCGGAGTAAATGGACACCAGGACAGATTCTCGTATGCATGACATGCGCTTGGGATACTTCCCGGTCCTCCAAGGATTGATATATGAAGCCATATTCACAGCCATCTGCGCCGTCCATTCGCGGTCAAGGCAAAGCCTAATTGTCGCACTAGGAGTGACCTTGACCGCGTCAATTTACACCACGTTCCATATGTACTCCGTTAGCTGTGAGTCCATTGTCCGTGTTCCTCGATAGGCGTGTGACAGCAGGGCTGAAACGTCAATACTGAAGAAAATTACATAGCGTTGAAAGGCAATTGAAAGACGATTTTTGGCTAACAACCTGTTGCTACGAAGCTCTAGGACGTAAAAAATCCTCGGCTAGCCGCCCCCGGAGTACGGCGACCACAGGTGTCGCTGTTGAATCCCCAAATCGGTAGATATCTTTGGATAAAAGATGTGTAAACGCCACACTTTGCATTTGCACTCATGAACTTGGCATGAGCTCGTGAAAAATAAAATAGATAAGACGCTATTCTCTGGATAATCTGCCCCCGCAGCCTTCACTGCCCACATTCAAGTTAGAATATTCCGCTGAACACGTACTTACCCAATGTCTTTGACAGCTGACCACGATTGCCAGACTCTAGAAGAGGGGCCAGTAAGAGCGTAAGAGAAGCCTAGCCTGAGTCACGCAACATGATGCGAGTCATGATGTTGAAAAAAATTGAACCCGTGATCGTGTACTACCTGCTCCTGCGTGAGTCCGTTCTATCCGAGTTCAGCTTTACTGGTTCAATATGCACCATCGCCTGCACTGTTTGCTGCAGCAGATACGGGTAACTGACCGCTGAGCATTATATTGACAGTCGCTTACGACTCGGATTCGGATTTCATGATCGCAGCTCTCTGAGGTATGCAAACTCACCTTTCTACCATTTTTGCCTTTCACTGAAATTGTATCACAGTATTTTACGAATTTAACGTCATCGTTCTCCCATTCAGTATTGGAACATATTATATCGCATTATACCAATGGGCTCGTCTTCTTCCAAAGGCCAGTACCCTTACCCGCGGCAGTATGGTAATACCTATGGACGTCCGTATGGCCCACCAGGGCCACAAAATTACCACTTTCCAAACGGCCAATATCAACCGGGTGGTTTCATCCCTCCTTATGGTGTTATTCCAACTCAGCAGGTAGTCTGGCCTCAGCAAGAAATGCCTCGGAGAAGACGAAAGACACGGAGACACAAAGACTCTCGCCGAGAAAATGATCGAGACCGACGTGCGTATTCAAGAGTTATTTTCGTATAGTATCTTATCTACGTGGAATCCAGATGTGCCCATGCCTGTGCCACACCCAGCGGCGCCAGGGCCTGCTGCGTCACAGATATCTCATGGACCAGTTGTGCCAACGCCGAATCCCCACCCGGCACCAGCCCCAGCCCCGGCTCCAGCTGCATCACCTGCACCGGCACGAGGGTCTCTCCGTCGTACCCAAACGCCATTCCCACGTGCTCGAGATGTTGCCGAGGATGATGACGGTGAAGGCTCGGATCCAGTTCTGCCTCATGGACGGCCACAATCCAGTGCGAGAGCTCATACTCCCGTAGCCACCGCACCCCAGGATCAGTCAATGCATCGTGTACCATCGCGAGGGCCCCGTGAGCCGCTATACCAACCACAACAGCCAGCTCAGAATCTTAACATAGCAAGTGCCCTCGAGCCTCTCCCACCAGCTAATCCAGCCGTGTTTGGCCCATCACAACCAAGGCAGTATGCCCCCCTCGACAATCCACTGCCTCCACCTCCCCGTGATCTCTACGAATCTTCACCGTACAAATCACTCCTCAGCCTCCCACAAACCACTGCTCTCCTAACTGCAAACTTCGCTCCCAAGCCAGCAGCGAAAGAGACGAAGAAACGGAAGGGAATCTTTCGCGCCTTCAGCTCTCGAAAACATGAAAGCGAGGAAAAGAAGGATCCTCAAGTTCATTTTGTCCCCATCTTTGTGAACAATCCGCCTCCTGGCGGCAATCCCATGCCTCCAATGCCTGCAATACCACCGCTGCCTCAAGCCGGTGCTCCAGGTCCATACCCCAATCCCTTGGCAGGCGGGCGTCCTCAGCACCACCCACGAGAAATCCGATACAACGAAGACTCAGATTACTGGTCTTTCATGAATCACTCCCCGCATCGGATATATTTTGACGAGAAAGAATGGCCGACCGCGACTCATCTCATAGAAGCGCGGAAGTACCTCCCATCTCACCCAGCTATCGCAGACGAAATCCGACTCTGTGGAGATGTCGCGCATGTGTATCCAATTTCGGCGAACTATCAGCAGTTCCAAGATCCGCACTGGTCGGAGAATCATATGCAAATTGTATGCCAGTTCTTTGCACCTTATCCTTGAAGTTAGTTTTACTTATACTTCTTTCCAGCTGGAGGACGTCTTATACCTGAAATTCTCTCAGCATGCTGATCTGCGCAGTACACTGTGGGAGACGGAAGATGCGCGCTTGATTTACGAGGATCGTGACGACCCGTATTGGGGCGTTGGACCTAGCGGTGATGGTGCAAACCTCCACGGTACGCTTCTGGAGAGAGTGCGAGCTCGTTTGCTTGAAGGCAGGATTCCTCAACGATGATTTTGCGATGAAATCTATCTCTAATATATGTGTTGGTGCCATTCATGAATTGAGTATGCTTGCTATCATTAATGATGGGAATCGTAGTATAGTCCTTATTACGTAGAGTACCACAAGTATCACCTTGTTTTTAATGCTTTCGTCTTTTTCTTTTCCTCTTGTCACTGTTCTCGCCAGCATCTTCATTCGCCACGCTTACCGTGGTCGATGGATGCATCAAGCTAATTGCCTTCTCTACCGCCTGCCTGCGTATTTTCTCTGGTACTTTTTCCCAATAAAATTCTTCTCGTTTCCCGACGACCAGCTCCATGGATATGGCCTTATTTTTAGCATCTGATGGGCAGCCCGTGTCATCCAGACCACTGGATTGGCAAACGCAGTTGACCGAGAAATGCTCGAGGAGGAGCTTGGCGTGTTTAGGCGTGGCAAGACGTATATAGCACTATGGATTCTGGTTAAAACATCGGATAACATAAGCTTTGGGAGACTCACCGAATCCATGCCTTTGTTGAAATCTACATAGTCAACCCCGTCACTTTGTACTGCTCCGTTTGCGAGGGACGCCACAAATGCTGCGGTAAAGAGCTTGCGCAGCGTTGTCTTGTTTGTCTCAGGATGGAGGTTCCGAGCGAAGACGAGTGAGCTAGCAGGGTACGGCAATGAGGGCTCAATTGTCGGCACATCCACTGGTGGTACGTCTCTAGATGAAGTTGTTTGTGGTAGCTTCTGGGTTTCAGACGAGGTGGAAGATATGCGTTCTAGCGTCTCTGCGTCGTCAAAAGCGTTGATCTCCTCCACTAATTGTTTTCGATAGGCGAGATACTCTTCTCTTAGTTCGTCCCATCGCACTTTTGGTAATGTTCGGAACCCAAATTTAGATGCTTCGACAGCATCCGGAACGGTGTCAGCTTGGGTTTGAGCAACCTCGATGGTTCGATCCCACGGCCATCTGTGCAACAGAAATTCGAGATCGTTGGGATTTGACAATACTACCAATGCAAACCCCTTGCATGTCGGATGATCGCCAGGTTTGTCCTGATGATGCAGTGGGAGAGTTATCCCTTGTATCTGCATGGGAGCGGGAGAAGCATTCAACCAGAGGAGCGAAAGGATGAAACGGGCGATGCCAGCAATCGTTCTGTATTGCGGGGGTATATTCTCCTACGACGATGTCAGTAAGGATTTCAGGTAGTCGATGCATGTGAAAGTACCAGGTAGATGGTCCGTTCTTCCCAATCTTTCTTTGAGAGCTCTTGCAAAGGTCTGGAAGCATTGTCAGCCCAATCCTTCCGTCGTATCTCATACCCTCCGGTATACTTGCTACCGCTTCCGAACCAGGTAAACGACGAGGGCTCCGAAACAAGTAGTCGTACATCGATCACGTCAGAAGCACACGACCGCAGAGCTTTCACTGTCAGCGTCTGCGAGTCTTGGATTTGAAGTGGTATCAGGACCTTCGAGGAATCAAGGAGGTGCTTAAGAGGAATAACTTGGTAAAACCAATCAAGCTTCTCACTGTAAAAGAGGAGGCATACTACATACATCCGTCTTGGCCTGATTCCAACTCAATACTCCAGTCCACTGTTCGCCGCAGGTCAGGGTCTAACCACAGAGCATAGTCTGAGATGGCCATGCAAATTACATTTGCATAATCTTCATCTGAATATTTAGTTTTTCCGCTTGTTTCTCCCGAGACTGTCGCTTTCGTTTTGTCTATACCATTCACGTCCGTTGTGAAAGCATCTGAATCCTGGGTCACAGTAGGTAGAACTCGGCGAGGAGGATGTGCATTTTGGATAAGGTTCTTTCTATGTGTTGATATAGCTCTTGGTAGAAAAGCAAAACTTGACGACATGCGAACGCCGAATTTGCCAGAACGCGGTGTAGGAAAAACGTGACGATTTCACGCATCTAAAATCTCGCGATTGGCGAGGGCTTATCTTTTCATTTTAGTTAATTTCGTATTCTATCGTTTCCGCTCCGTATTTCCTTTTCCGAAAATTAGCCGCCACTAGTATAAGTACGATCAGGTTTTGTATCTACAGCTACAGAGTTATTCGAGAGATTTCACCTGTCTTTCCGAACTAAGCTCTACCCCGTGTGACGATACCGTATCACGCTAGCGTCACACGCGGCTTGAGCATAGGACCCGAAAGCGGCGCAATACCGGGGTCCTCGTTGTAAATCATCAGCGGTATTTTTCGTGAGTAGTCGTATATAACATGAGCTGGTTTGTGGAGTGTATCAACGTTAAAGAGTGTACTCCTAATATATTGTCCAATAAAAATTCAATAATGGGAAATCGAGTGAAATCGAGTGATTGCGTTCAACACCATGCATGGCCCATGAGTACAGAGTGGAACTGAAAATAATGTAGAAAGTGGCATAATAATATATCATGGAATACCATCGTGATATGACGGTGGAGCACCATAATCCTCATGATTGGACACGAACGCTGGTTCTGGTCTCACTCCCTGGTGGTAGTAAGCATCAGAAGACGCTCTCAGGGAGGTTAAGTTGCTGGAGGAAGTTCTCATTCCTTGGTGGAAATGAGCATCGGAGGACGGTCCTTGGGAAGTCCCCACAGGCGTACCAGGCTGACGGTTTTTGATAGATGCGGAGCTGCTGCTGGGGTGTATTGGTGACTGGAAAAATGGTGTCACCTCAGCTTGAGGCGATTCAATCGGGACTGATATTTTATGAGGAACTGTGCACAATCGGTTGAAGGAAATGTACATACAAAGTATAGGTGGCTGCTCTGCTGATGCTAGGGCACGGGCTTTTGATTTACGCCTGAAGCGCCAGGCGAGGAAAAACAACAAGAGGAGAAAAACCACTCCACCGACGACGCCGCCGGCAACTGCGCCTGTTGAAACATGTGTGGAACGAGAAGATGACGCGCCTGTACTGGACGGATTTGAAGTACTCGTTGATGTAGTTGTTGCGGACGCTATTCCGATGAGAGAGGGTGGAATCGTTACAGATGAGCAGCTTACTTGTAGCATTTGTAGCATTTGAATACTGCAGCAGCAGGTAATCAATGTTGTAATAACCGAGTTGTACAGTCGAGTTGATGAGTAGAGTGTGTTCTCCTGCTGGTAAATCTGGTGATTGAAAGTACAGCACTCTGTATTGAATTATTTGTTGGCTGCGTATGCCTTGGTAGTATGTGGGAGGTCCTCCATCTATAATATACATCGACGCTGGGTCGTACGGATGATTTGTGTCAGTTGTGATATCAATTGTGCCGTACACTGCAATCGAAGTAGCTATCGAAAACTACATCAGCAATCAATAAACATAAAGCACACAGTATACTTCCAGACCATTAAATGTGATGGTAGCCGTCGCTCCTGCCGTGTCTGTACCGTGTGCTGTCCCGTTATATTCGTTTGAAACACCCCCTACGTACCACGCAGATAATGGATTGTACGTGATCCTCGGGTCTGTATCGTCCACAATGACTGAAGTAGCCATATTGAAGCTATGAGTCGGAGGCCAGAGCGATCAAAGGAGTAGAATGAGTCTGAATGGATGGGAAGGCAAAGTTGCAAGATCGTTATTGTGGGGCTTGTGGCTAAAGTTTGATGCACATGCAGCATGGGCGCGTTGGTTAACGGTTGTAGTAACCTCAGCGCTCAGCCCAACACAGGTTGTGGAGTGTAACTTAATGTCAAATTTCCTTCCGGGGTCGGCTCGCACTACTATCATTGATGGGGGGTGCAAAGTCTTATTATAAATAGCACTGGCAAGTCGCACCGTACAAGAAAACGAGCAGCTGCTGTCAATTGAAGAGCGAGTACTTATATGCTGATCCGCGCTCAGCTGGATGGCCGCACATAAGTACATGTATCTGTGTTTGAAGAGAATGTCGCTGAACAAATTGTGTCGCAGGGAGCTGGTCTTCGCTTCGGAAAATCAATGACACTGCTCCATCAGTAGATTGTGCCTGAATGATCGATCGATTTCGATTTGCGACTTTCAGCATGCACTGGCCGACGCGTCCTGACTGCACTGGTTATATGAAGAGGATATGTAGCAGGGCCTCCCAGTCGAAGAGTTAGTAATATGAGCGCTGAGCAGCCACGGTGGCAATTGGAAATTGGCGACTTTGTCGGGACGAAGCACAAGTTGGAGAGACGATACACAACAGGATCCGGATAATGCCAGTCACGGTGGCGTCGGTGACTCCGAGTAATGTCGGAGCGGAATCCGGATGAACTTTTGACCTATGTTGTGTCGGTTGATCTGACAATGATCATGATTAGACTCGTAACTGTCTGTCGTACTATACATGTAAGGTGCCAAACGACAGTTGCTCGCCTACTAAGTTGTACGACAGACGGGACAATTTCCCTGTAACTAACAGCACCAGCCTGAGGTGTTGGATTAGCAAGGCTAGATCCGAGCCCGAACTCACGCGCTCGCGCTAGCGGCGCTATTTCGTGGCGCTAAATCTCCCACCGTCCCTTCTCGCGACCCTATCATTTTGCACCGCAGTATTTTTTACTTATTGTTACGCTTGTACTACTACCTGTACATTCACCTTTCTTATTTCTTACTGCTCTCGTCGAGAGCCTATTCTTTTGTTCAGCTAATTGTAGTTTAGCTCCTTTTCTACTTATGTATTTGTATAGTCTCGTCGACACATCTTCCCTCAGTTGTTTGACTTCTCGCAAACACTGAGGTAAGATGGGGCTGTGACGGTGTTTGCACCTGGTAGCAGCTGCTACCTTACATAACACTGTGAACCCAGTGGTGCCTGTTTTTCATTTGTTTAGTTCAGGAAACCCTGATTTCATGATATATATGGATGAATTAAGG
>QOVE01014814.1:0-11623 GCA_003521275.1 Tricholoma sp. MG99 | reverse complement strand
GTCCATTCTGATCGTTCTTCTGCCAAACATCCAAAAATGATCCAAAAATGAAGCCGAAAATGACCCGAAAATGACTCGAAAATGGCTACTGTGAACAACCCTAATCAGCGGCTATACCTATGCGTATGTATTTTCCGTGATGTTGGTCACTTGCTCTGTAACTCAATAGTCTTTGGTGGTGTCACCACAAGCGAGAAACCTTTATCCAAGAGGGATGATCTCGCCCTTAGTAATGGCGACTCGCTCTCAGACTGTTGATGCGAGAACAATTCAATCGATTTGGCGAGAATCTAAACGACAACACTACGTAAAAAGTCTAGGTATCAAATCATACAAATCTGAATATTCTGAGAGAACCACCAAAGATTGTTCAATGACTGCTTTCTGCTGCGTGACAAACTACACCGTGAAGGTACTCAGGGAGGGCATATATCAGGGTTACTTCCTACAAACCATATTCAATTCCATATAAGGTGAAAGAGGGCGCTAAGTAAAAACAATTTACCGAGATATGTCACCCAATATTCGGAGATATAGCATCCACGGTCAAGCTTGACCCAGTCCCTGCAAGACCGTTACCGTGTCACTAACTACATATTCCACAACAAATGAAAGTCAATCTTACTTGTCCCCCCGGACCGTGGCGGTATTCTTGCTAGTAACGCAGTCGACTGTTATTCTCTACAGGCCAGGTTTGCATGTCAGGAAAATGC
Organism: Tricholoma sp. MG99; assembly: GCA_003521275.1. Lineage (NCBI taxonomy): Eukaryota > Fungi > Basidiomycota > Agaricomycetes > Agaricales > Tricholomataceae > Tricholoma > Tricholoma sp. MG99. The sequence continues at coordinate 10,910 of QOVE01014814.1, read as the reverse complement.
ACACGACAACTATAAAGTACTCACCGCGCCATCGGCCAATGCTGCTGCAGAGATGCAGCTTACGTGGGGACAGGTGTTGCAATTGAGATAGGCTACCTGGCCCCTAAGATTGACCTGGCCAGGTACCGGCGTAGTCTTTTGCGCATCTGTAAGCTGTTGCACATCCACAACGGGCGCAGGAGTGGCATGCACAACGTTAACAGCAGCCAAGATGAAGGGGAGCAGGTATGTAAGCAACAACTTCATGTTAGGAGGAAAGGGTGGACTGGACTCTGAGATTCTTCCAAGTGCACAACCATTGGCTTTTATAGGTATACTATGGTATAGTGACAGAGATATTTAGTAGTCTTGCAACACTGCAAGAAATCGGAACTAACCTGGACAGCAGGAATGTTTTATTATCATACCCGCCGACTCTGGTATGGTATGGTCCGACGACGTCCGTTGTTGAACATTGGACATCATGATATTAGCTTGAATGGCACCAACGAGATTTGGCAGAAATTCCGGACGCACCAGTAGTCCTATCATGGAGTTTGGATCAAGAGGATGTTCAAATTTAGGTGCACATACACAAGGCTTCGCAAGTTCGCAATTTGGGTTAGGCTGAGCAGATGAATCCAAAAGGATTGGCCCTTCCCAAAAATTCACACACATTCAAGTTCAAGTTGCGGAAGTGATCCCCGGAGGGCTTTTTGACGAAAAATCAGGCTGCCGCTTACTACCCCCAGACCACTGCGGACTCGGACTCTCGCGTATGTCCAAAATAGGCTAGAGTATGATCGAAACTCAGGACCCGAATGTGTGTGACTTTTTCGGTGGGTTTGAATTCATCTGTAAGTAGTGTACATCATCACTGGTAGCAACACCGGACCTAGCCCTTATCACTGGGATCTTTTCAGGGTTAGGAAAGATGCAGAAGCCCTTGGCAAAGATGCAATCATCCAAAAGATGTTCAAATCTTTTTTGAGTAAGATATACTATCTTTCAAGAATGCAAGTTGATCGTTGGGACAGACAATAACGTACATTGTGAAGTAGTCCCAGTTTGTCTAGTAGTATGTGTATAACCATGAATATTGTAACCTCGTCCGTTGTGGTGGACGCCCCTGTTTCCGTGCGGAACTCTGTCGGGGATTTAAAATATGTTGTAGAACGTCCATCACAAAGTATCAGTCTAGTTGGAAGTTGGAAGTTGGAGGTCCAAAAGAATTAAACTGAAGTGTTCGACAACTGAAAAAGATATCAAGCTTGGCAAGATACAAATCGCTATAGCAGATCGACGTCCACACCATGATAATATCCGAGCCTGGTATACCATCATCATTGTTCCCTACTGCATTCCCCGCATCCACGGCGTACACCGCCCAGCGCAACTATATCACCCCGCAGAGCAATCCCAATGTCTCGGTATCATATTGCCTAAGTACGACCATTCGGAACACGTCGGTAAACAGGAGGAGGCTCCCGAATATTCGAACAGTCTGGTAAAGGCGCGATGTCCGGGGCATGCGTGCGAGGGATGTCATCACGGTATAGTCCAGCTTCTAGCTCAATAGCTCCGAGATATGAGTAAGGAGGCGGGGGGTGCAACTTATCCTTGATTTTGCCTACCCAGCCATACAGAAGATCGTGCAACTGCTGACGCGTGGGGAGGCGCGGCCGTCGCCGTGCCTGACGGTGAGTCCTGGGAGTCTGAGTGGCAGGGCTTGCGCAGACTTTGTAGCGTAACAAATAAATAGTTGTGAGGCAGCAAAGAACAACAGGGGCGGTAACGAGGGCCTTCACGAGATCCCCGTCGCGCGTAGCGATGCCAGTCCCATGTAATGACTCTATATCGCGAGTGTCCCTGGTTAACCGTGGGCCGAATGAGTGCATTGTCAACGGAGCATCATAGGCGGGACTCACTTGCCAGCAGAGTCATCATTCGTGGGGAGCGACTTGAAATTATTCCTCCCTGCAGCCTCTGAATATGGGGCAGCTGAGGTGATGGACGTGCAGCTCATGGACATAAGAAGTATGAGGGGAGTAAATCTCATTGTGAAGCAGTCCAGCGGTGGAACCTCGGAAACTTGAAGAATAAGTGGGGAATTTCACGATACCAGGACTCAGACCGGCTGAAGCTGGTATACGGAATGGCGGACGAGCTCATGCTGATATTTGAACCACGGGGGAACACTTGCCACCAACGATCGCCTTGCCAACAGTAATTCGAAACTCCGATTCGAATTTGCATGATATTATAATTAGAGCACTTTAGCATGGTTAAAATGGAATGCGAACCGAACGACCGAAATTTGCCAAGAATTCCACTATGCGCGATTCGTCCTCGACCCAGCTCAATTTTTCGTGTACATGTTATACCAGACGCAACTAAAATTGAACCGCGCTCCTACAAATTTGACTTGAAAGTTAAAACACCCAGTAGTTTGATCTCAGACTCAGTCCAGGTACGCATGCCTGTGGGAATTATTATCATGATACATATGTCATAAATAGGTGTACGTATCTCGACGAGATATAGAAGCAACGAGTTGAAGATCCATTTAAGCCTTTTGGAACAGTTTCGAGCCTCTGACCTCAGATCTCAAGAGGTCATAAGTACTTATTTAACGATTAACTATGAAACAATGTCACTGACTTACTGTACTCGTCAGCGAGGTCCCAATTGACCGTCTACATGGCTTGATCTATGTACGTCGAGTAGGTTGAAAATTGAAATCGCTACCTGGCCGACCGACGCACTGGCTCCGAGTCGCACTGGAGGCTGCTGCGCGGCAACGGAATCGCAACGGATCGTCGATCATCAAAATTTATTCATCATCAATCATAGGCTGCCTCGTGGACCATCCACAAGATCCGCACAGATATTAGAGTTAATTTACCCGCAAGGCATTATACTTACTACCTGAGAAGTACTGTACCGCTGTGAAAGTATGCTGACAGTATTCCTTGTATTTCCACCATACTTTGCTAGAAGTATTTTGGAAGTATTTACCACACTTTGACAGTGCTGAAGGTACCGAAGAAGTAGTATTAAGTTAAATCGGTAAAAAATAAGTACTGTCTCGGAATCTTTTGGTGTGGTGACTGTATTATTTAAGAGTACTTCTACAATCCCGGCTCGATACTTTCTCAGAAGTATTTTGCACTGCAGCAGGCGGTGCCATGGACATTTTAACATGACGACCATACAGTTTAGATTAATATTGTTTACAAATTTTTCAACGACAAAAAGAAAAGTTATAAATTACATACCATAACTGAATCGAAAAGCATGATTTTTACTGTTGAGACCCTGCTAGAAATAAAATGGTGCTAAAAGAAATCTGAGGTGTGTTTTCTGACGTCTAGGTGAATAAAACGATAACTGTGCTTATGTGGAGAAGCCTCAAGCTAGTATCCTGCGATGATAGACGACTGCGCCTGGATACTGACGATTTTTTGTGGACAGCATTACAGTATTTGAGTGTTACCTGGCTGAAGGAGGAGTGGCGGACGACGAACAGTGCCAGTGACAACGTGTTCAGGCAGGGGATAGATTCGATGAGGAGGCGTTTAGAAAGATTAACATTGTCGGGGCCAGGCCGGTGCGTTCAAATGCTGCTCATCCGAAGGCTTCGTTAGATAACGCGATAAAGAAATGCTTGGGAAGGGTACACTAAGCCATTGATTACATCAGGAGTAAGACAGGAGTAGTTATAAAGCATGGTTGAGTGCAAATTGAACGTTGAACTCGCAAGTGCTAACAATGAATCATCCCTTGGTTCAAGCGGAGTTCAAACTTGGAGATTGAAATTATTATAAATAACTTGAAACGACTCAGACTCAGCAGTGCCACAGTCAAGTAAGACTAAGACATACCACTGCGTGTTTCTTTCTCTTCGCCTTCAGCTGAAATGCCCAAGCAGCCTCTGCGCATTTTCCTCAGCCATACTAGCTCAATTTGAAGTCCTGGGATCAGCATAGTACGAATCGCGGACATGACCGGTAACCGACCTTCAGAACCAGTATCACCTATTCAATAATGCCTCAGTTGGACATGGAAACCCCTTCAGGCCTCGTCGATTGGCGCTATTACATCTCTACACCTACGCTAACATCTAGCCCTGCGATAATTCCAGAGTTGCCGTGTGTCCTATTTCTGCACGGTAGCTATTGTGCGTCAGATATATTTGAACGTAGGAAACTGCTTTCTCTCACTGTCTCAGCGTTCCTCAATTCCCCGCACTAGCCCAGTTCGCGGACCCCCGGCTCAGAGAACGTCTGAACCTAATCGCGGTGGACACGCGTGAATATGGAGGCACCAAAGGCCCAGTCACAAAGGACTACACCCCTGCTGTCGCGGCCGATGACGTATATCGATTTATGGTGCGTTATTTGACATGTCAAAAAACAAGTGCTGATCGTCCATTACGCAGCAAATCCTTCAGCTTCCTCCCGTTCACATTTTTGCTCTCTCGATCGGCTGCTGTGTCGCACTGGAATTGTCTTTCGCCCATCCTGATATCGTTCGTTCACTTACTCTTTGCTCTCCATTATCTGCTACTGAAGTGAGCCTCCCATTTTACAATCGATGTCTACTCTATTCTTACTATTCGCCTAAGCCAGAAGATGTAGCAGCGGGCCGCCTCGAAGTCTATGGGTATTGGATGCAAGCACTTGTCCACGATAGCAGTACTTTGCCCGAGGAGCAGCTAAAGACGGCTGACCCACCGATGCTGGATGACTGTGTCTTCGGGGCACAGCAACTCTTGTTTAACAACAGCAACCGCCGCATCGTACACGCGTACGAGTCGCCTTTTGCATTGATTTATTTATCTGATACATTTTAATCAGCCAGTATAATAGCAGCCTCGAATGGATTCAGGCGGCCTGGGCAGGCTCTCCTGGGAAGCTAGACTTGGCACGTACAATCGGTGTCGACTGGTACCTCTATCGAGAACCCTATTCTGCAGAGTCGCTTGCAAAGGTACTTGTGCACGCTGCTTTCTTTTACTCTTCGATCTCATCTAAACAACAGATAAATTGCCCTATCACTCTAATTCATTGTGATGAGGATATTGCGTATCCAATAAATTATATCCAAGAACTACAAAACCAGCTACGCGAAGCGGGTCATACCGACGTTCGTCTCCATCAGGTTTCAGGTCCTCATATCGGTAGCCTTGTTAATGCAGAAGCGTGAGTTTGCCAGTGAATTCAGTCTTTTCATTGCTGACGACTCTCCGGCAAACAGTGTCAACCCTATTCTTCGTGACTTTATTCTTCGCGTTGAAAACCAATGCTCTTATGAAAAACCTGTGCCTGCAGACGAATTCCAGTCAAGCATGCTTACTCCATTTACAGAGACATACGCACGATTTGGATTCGATCGACTCAAGCACTCTGAAAGTGAAGAATCTTCCGACTACGAACAATGATATCACATTGAAGGTTGCTATCAATATGTTGTCGATGAGCTTATTATCTCGTAGAATAGCTGTCCTTATATTCTGTCTAAGTTGTGCAGGTTAATTTGTATCCGTAACAGAAACGACAGTCCCAACAGTGTATACATACTTGCGTGAAGGCGCGCATTGTAGATGCCTCCCAATAACAATCGATGAGTCCACACACTTGAAACATCCATCAAAACGGCCGTTGTGTCAATATTGAACTCCCTGCCACTGCTCATTCGATAGACCGAATATTCTGGGCTCAGCTGTACTGTACATACGGGTCGCATGATATCTTTGTATAACATTTTTAGCCGGATATCCAAATGGATTTGTTCGTAGAAGCTCCTGCCTAGCTCAGAACTATGGCTAAGGACATCCAATTTTTTACATTGGGAAAAATGAGGTCGATAGTTGGTCGATATATCGTAATACATGACAGTGTCCCTGCTCCCTCCAACTACCTACTTATTATGAGATGCCAGAATTTATATTAATAACGTCGTCGGCGTCCAGAACGTCGCATATAGCACATAGGAACATAGCCACAGAAAATCTTCGAAGATACACACATTTACCACGCCATCTTCGCGATGATAGACTGAACATATTCCAGGCAAACGACGCATGATCAGGAGGGTGTAAATAGAATTTAATTGATTTTCTCACCTTAGGATATGTTCTCACTATCAGTTTCCTAGTCTCATCCATCATCAGAATTCCCGCCGCGAATGCGAAAGGAATGCCCCAGAACATGCCCGGGATTGGGGCCGTAATGAATACTTTCTGTTGGGGAGAATGAGTCGATATAGCGTGTGAAGATCGCAAGGTATTTCAATGCTTGCCTGGAAACCTTGACCATAAAGATTGACGCATGCGATGCAAACAGTAGCTGCCATCCCAAGTGGCACCGCGAGGTTTTGACGGGGACCCCAAAGAGGATTGGAATGAATGATAGAGACACGGCGGTTTCGTACAGACAGCAGGCCACCAAACTGCATAAGCACCATGGTGACATAGCTACACGGTTGCCATCAATAATTCTGCTTGTAAAAAGCAGGAACATTGGGACGTACTAGATGCAATTCCCCACTGCTACGTAATGAGTGAGTTCCTCAATAGTTTTCCCCTGCCAGCCGTCCGCCCACTTGTCGTACACAAGCATTACATCGTAGAACCTTAACCCTTGTTGCTTCATGTAGAGGAACCACATGCTCATAGCACAGGGCCACATCATCAATCCAATGAACTGTCGTCGAAATGTAAGCAATATGATAACGAAGAGCTAGCAGGACACACAAAGTATATCTGAACAAAGAAGCGCCAATCAGTCAGTCGATCCTTACGGGCGTTTCGCGGCTTGCGTATCATGAGATCTGAACACGCGATAAGTCATACGGTAGACGTGACTCTCAGAGACTACTGACCGGCTTCTGGCTTTTCGTACATCAACGAAATGGACATCACCACATCGTTCGTGATGGAAAAGCAAACTTGCAGATAAGAGCTAAGAGCGAGCTGCATCCCTAGGAAAACGTTCGCAAACACGGGGATAAACTCAGTGTACGTTCCAGCCTGCACGGAAGTACATCAACAGAGGGTCGGTTAACAGGAATTAAGCTAAGAGCGCACCGGCATCAGGTAAAGAATAACTTTCTTGAGGTTGTCGAACACGAGGCGTCCCATTTCAATAGCAACGGGCACAGATGATAAATCGTTATTTAGCAAAATAATTGAGGCTGGAGAAGAAGACATTGGCAGCTGTTACTTCAGCAATATGAAGCATGCTCACCGGCTTCTTTCGCAACGTCACTTCCACTTCCCATTGCAATACCAATATCACTTCCTTTCATCGCAGGAGCATCGTTGACGCCATCGCCTGTTACGGCGACTGTGTTATCGCCTCGAGCCTTCAGCTGTTCGACGATTTGTAGTTTCTGAGCTGGAGTTGTTCGTGCGAATACGACCTCATGATAACCAGCGACCATATCCCACTCTTCCGAGCCAAATGTCGAGATATCGCTTCCTGTAAGTAAAAGAGCACGAATATCTTCATCTTCCTCGGCCTCAACAGGTTTGATTGTGTCCAGAGGACGATTGACGAATCTCTGTGCATACTCGGAAATACGCATCTCGGCGATGGTATCGATCTTCTCTCGAGTAATGATACCGACCTAATGATGCAATTAGCAATAGCTCATGTTCACTTTCGCCACTTGTGTGACACTGACCTGCTTCGCAATTGCGACAGCCGTTAACTTGAAGTCGCCAGTGACCATGAACACCCGGACACCTGCCCCGCGTATGATGTGAACCGCTTCTGGCACGTCAGCACGAGGGGGGTCACGAATGCCAACCAGCCCAACCAATGTCAACCCACGGAACTCGGAATGAACGGTTTCCTCCATCTCAGATTTCGACATGCTTTCCGGGTTGATTTTCGTGTTGGCCAATGAGCGCCTGCATAATGCGAGAACCCGAAGCCCGCTGTTACTCCACTCGGCTTGTAGTGTGGAAACACGCGCAAGAGTTGGCTCGTCAAGGTCGACGATAGTTCCATCTGGTTTCATGATGTAGGAGCAGGATGGGAATAATACATCGGGAGCGCCCTTCACAAGCATCCAGCACTCAGGGTCTTCTTCGGTGTCGATCTCCTTCTCTTGCTGAGCGGACTTGCGCTCACTTACCACGGTCAACATCCACTTGTTTTTCGAGTTGAAGGGTATCTCGAAGACTTTATCCCATGAAGCAAGTAAATGAGGTGTGTTGATGCCAATTTCGGGATGGGAAAATGGTTCAGAAAACCGTAGCAAGGCGGTGTCAGTGGGGTCTCCTTTAATGGTTTGCTCCTCGAAAGGGAGTCCAGCAGTCCCTTCATCAATTTTCGCACCATTGCAGAGCCGAGCAATCATATGGAAGACCTTGAATGCTTTGACCTTCCCACTCGATTTTTCAGCAATGAAGTCGACATGGAATTGCTCATCGAGGAAAGAGATAACATTGACAGACTTTAGAAGAAATTAGTTTAAAACCGTACTCGAATATTTTCAAAGCGATTTACCATCGTTCCCACTGTAAGGGTACCAGTTTTGTCCGAACACAAAATGGACATGCACCCCAGCGTCTCGATAGTGGCAAGATTCTTGATAAGAACATTACGCTTCGCCATGCGTTTTGCAATGATCGTCAGTGACAAAGCGACGCAAACGGGAAGACCCTGAATCAACATGACTTAAGTATAAGACGATAGCGGACCAACGAACGTACTTGAGGAACGAAGGCGGTCAGGCATCCAATTGAATTGACGATCGCCATGCTTGCAGTTGCATAGCCAGGATATGCCTTTCTCAACCAGGCTCCCCAAACGATCATAGCGATGCAGAAAAGACCGATGGCAACGGTGGAGATGATCTTCGTGAAGAACCAAACCTCTTTCTGAACAGTAGTCAACTTGAACTTTGTCGTTCCAGACATTGCGACGAGAACTCCCATGACACTTTTGTCACCAATGGCAAAGACTACACCGGTGCAGGCGCCCTGGACGACGAAGGTAGAGGTCAAAGCGAGATTCTGGCTTTCCAGAGCGTTATCCGAGGTCGCGTGGACCTCGCCAGGAACCATGTCACTGAGGAAAAGAAATGGTTAGACGCAACGCGGGCACATAACTGCTCATTACCTCTCGCCAGTCAACAGGGAGCGATCAAACTTGACATCTGATGAAACTTGAACCAGTCTGATATCCGCTGGCACACGATCACCCATAGAAAGCAACACAACATCTCCAACAACGAGGTCGCGAGCAGGGATAATGTGCTGTTTCCCGTCCCGAATGACAGTTGCATCTTCTGCAATTAGAGTTTTAATCGACTTCATAATTCGGGAAGCATGCCAGTCCACAAAGGCATAAAAAGTGGACGAAACAATGATAACCAGTAACTATAGACAAGACAGCGTTCGTGAAAACATTGATAGGTGAATCGCTGCGATTTACCAACAGAATGGCAACACCTAAATTCAATGGAGTAGGAGCACTTCCACCGAGTGGCTCGTAAGATAGCTAGATCGCAGACGGATGTGAGGAGGTTGTGTAGCATAACAGCCGGCAGACTTACTAGCGTGACAATGAAAGCAATCCACATAAGAAAGTTGAAACCTCCGAAGATGTAATTCAACACTTTCTGCCAATACTTAGTAGGTGGTTTGGAAATGATGTTTTTTCCGTCTTTCGATCGCCTTTCGACTGCAGCGCTTTCCAGGCCAAGGGTGGGTGATGTACCAAATCGTGTGAAAACATCATTCGTATCCGCGAGGTGAATGTCGATTTGGCTGATAAGAGAGTTGGGGTCGCCCTTGCCACGCTTCTCAGCAGTCGGCTTCGCCTCAATAGTATCGGCGCGCAAGGATAAAGTTCTGAACCTGAACGAAGTAACTTCATCACATTGCGTCAACGATGTAGAGGGAAAACAACGAACCCTATGCGCACTTCCTCGGCTCCGCTGGCGGGAGGCTCGCCAGAGCCTTTGCTCGACGAAAACATGGATTTTACGCCCATTGAGGGTCAGCGAGATAACAGCTTCCACAAGGGGGGTGATGTTCTTATTATGAGAACGAGGAGAGCAAACATCACCTTATCTACCAATCGCATGCACACAACAACACGTCGAAGTAAGAAAGACGGAGGGATTTATGCCACAGGTAAATGTTGCACTGCCACAGCGCGTATATATATTATGACAGACATGGCTCAGCCGAAAGCTTGGAGCACATGGAGATCCTCCGGTGGACATGGCGTGAGTTGATCCTATAATAATCACGTGATACCCCTGAAAATTGTATTCAGCTGACAAGTTTTGGACATATTACATAGGCGCGAGGATTTAAATTTGCAGCCGTAAAAATGCATGCTATAGGCAAGTACTAGCGCGTATTTGCAACTCTTTTTTTCGAATATAAAAGTTTTTTTACGATCGTGGCAATCTATCTGATTGGCTGGCAGCCTCCGTAAAAACGGTTGCAAATACGCACTCCTTACTGTGCTACTTACTATGCAGGATAATTGAAGTACGAATGATTTTGAATGTTTAGAACTCCATTTAGAAAGAACAAGTAGTGCCTCAATCATAACAGGAAAAAACTTCGCGTTGAAGATTCAGCGTGAGAATAGAATTTGATCCCTCGAGAATTACAAATTGTAGAATGTATATGTCCAAGACATATCCAGATCTTAAGATCGATGTTTGCCGTCTTATGATTTATAGCACCCTGATGGCAACCAACCCGTTTTATTTATCACGCTTGGCATTGTGTATGGTACAAATTGAGGGTTGAACTACTCCAAGTCGGCGAGACTCGGAGTGGACCGGGTCACCGATCCAACTCGATCATTTGAAATGATCGGGGCTGGCCACAAAAGGCCACAAAGCGTACGGGGATAGGATAGATGTCCAAGACACTATATGTGTACTAGTAGAGT